>APFE031693772.1:0-102018 GCA_000404065.3 Pinus taeda
ACCCGGACATTTGTTTTGTTTAGAATAACAACCGCAGCATGAGCAGCTTCACCCCAGAAAGTTGCGGGAGTTCCTGATTCATCAAGCATAGCACAGGCCATTTATTGGACTGTTCTGTTCATTCTTTCCACAACTCCATTTTGCTGAGGAGTTCTAGCTATAGAGAATTCTCTTCTTATCTCATGTTCTTCACAAAAATCAAAGAATTCATTTGAGGTAAACTCCCCAACTCTGTCAGATCTGAGGCACTTAATTTTGTGACCCGATTCATTTTCGGCCAAGGCTTTGAAGGCTTTGAATTTTTCGAATGCTTCATCTTTGTGCTTCATAAGTCCTAACCAGACAAACCTGGAGAAATCGTAAATGAATAATATCAAGTATTCTTCTCCTCGAGGTGTTCTTTTCCTGAAAGGTCCACATGTATCTGTATGAACTAGCTCAAGAGGCATGCTAGCTGATCCTTCCTTCTCTGGAAAGCTAGTTCTGGTTTGTTTTCCAAACTGGCATGATTTGCATATGGTGTTGTCAGGAATTTTGATATCTGGAAGATCGCGAACTGCCTGATATTTGCATGCTTTCCTTATTTGTGGAAAGCTTAGATGTTCCAACCTCCGATGCCATAACCAGTGCTCATCATTCTTGCTTAGATAGCATTGTTGTTGTCCTTCTTCAAATATGTACAGATTATTTGGAGTTCTTTTGCCTTTGATCACTGTTTTACCTGTATCAAGATCACGAACAAGACATCCATTTGACCTGAATATTACCTCGGTTCTTTGATCACACATCTGGCTGACACTTAGAGATTATGCTTCAATCCATCAATATACAAAACATTTCCAGCCTTGACCTTTTCTTTTAACCGAGCATTGCCTTTTCCTTTTATAGTTGCAGGAGTATCATTTCCAAAAGAAACTTTCTTTCCCTTTTCTAGAGCAGAGTAAGACTCAAGTTTTTCTTTCTCACCTGTCATATGCTTCGAACATCCACTGTCAATGTACCATAGATTTTCTTGTCCCTCTGCAAAAAATGCTATCCCACATCTTTCTGTTTGTGGTTCTTTTATTCTCCATGTTTTGGTGCTTGAGGCTTCTTCCTTTTTCTGCTGAAACCTGCTCCTACATTCAGAATCTTCATGAACAAAGTTATTGCAAATAGAACATTCAACTTCATTTTCAAGAGACGAAAAGTTGTTGTAGGTCCTTTTTGTAATCCCGGTCATACTTCTTTGCTTTTGAGCTTCTCTAGTCATGATTTTCTTATATGCAACACATTGAGCTGCTTTGTGACCAAAGTTATGACAAGAAAAACATTGTCCATTGAAGAAACTTCTGCGGTTATCAAATCTACCGGCCAAGTGATTGTAATCTCTATTGTTATTCATTCTTTAACCAAATTGAGAAGACTTTACCTGTGGCTGGTTGTAGCTTTTGTTCACTCTTAAAACAGATTGCCCCTGATAGCCTTTGTTTGCAATTTGTCCCTGCTTTACCTGATAGTCTCCATTGTGCTTTTGCTCACTCCTTTTTGCTGCATCAAGATAACTTTTTGAAGTGGACGCTTGAGAAGTTTCTCCATTATAGCCCAGACCTGTCTTGTTTAGAGGGGAACGCTATACATTGATAATCTCATCCAGAGTTTCAGATCCTTTGACAAACTTAAGATTAATAGCTTTTGTTTTCTCAATCTCTTTTCTAAGAGCAAAAATTTCACCTTCTAACTTTCAAAATGTTTTTCCTTTTCATCAATTTGAAATTGTAGAGTATCAATGATCATATTCTTTTCTTCTATACATCTCTTGAGTCTAGTAATTTCTTCAAAAAGGTTATCCACATCTACAGCATCCATATAATCATCATCTTCAAATGCCATTAACAGTTTATATTCATTACCTTGTTCATCTTCATCACTGTTTGATAGACCATCACTATCTTCATGAGTGTAGTAGCTTTTCTTATTTGCACCCTGTTTCTTGTTCCATCTAGCAGGTTCCTTTCCTTTATCCTTATAAGGACATTTTGCAGCATAATGACCTACTCTTCCACAAGCAAAGCATTTAAAAGGTAACTTACCTCTGAACCTTCCAGAACCCCTTTGAAGATTTCTGACAAAGTTTGATTCTTCTTCCTCTTCTTCTGGGACGTGGCTTGCTTCATAATAATCTCCTTTGCCTGATGCCTTGAAAGCAGCTTCTCTTCTATCTGATGGACCTCCCTTTCTCATTTCATAAGCAGTTAGAATTCCATGTAGCTGGGACATAGTAAGAATTCGTAGATTTTCCTTTTCTTCAATTGCAGATACTTTAGATTCAAACTTGGGGGACAATGACCTTAGAACCTTTTCAACCACAATAGCCTCTTTTATTTCTTCACCCAAATTTTTCATGCAATTAACAATCTCATCTACCCGAAGAAAGTAGTTAGCCACACTTTCATCATTATACATCCTGAGATTCTCATACTGAATCCTGAGAGTTTGAAGTTTAGCACGCTTTACCTGTTCATCTCCTTCGTAGCTCAAGACAATCTTGTCCCATATTTCTTTTGCTGATTTATATTGCATAACCTTCACAAACTCTGTTTGAGATAAGCATCCCAGCAAAGTATTGACTGCTTTAGCATTTGTTTCATATTTCTTCTTTTCGGCCGCATCTGTAGGAGTAACTGAAGGAAAAGTGTAGCCTGTCTCTATGATATCCCAAACATCCGTACCAAGACATTGAAGATATGCAGTAACTCTTACCTTCCAATAATTGAAGTTTGTCCCATCAAAAATCGGTGGCCTGATAGATGCTTCCCTCTCGTAGTTGCTCATGATGAAAGACCTGCCTTCAAGCGATCAAGATTCTTCAGAAAGACCTGCTCTGATACCAATTGTTGAAAATAATACTGAGAGGGGGGGTGAATCAGTATTATCTAGTTCTTTTAACAAATCTTCCTTATTTACACTTTAAATTATTTTGGCATATCAGTACCATAAAATAATGAGCAAGAAAAATAGACAGTCACATCAAAGAACACCAAATATATAAGGTGGAAACCCAATGTGGGTGAAAACCACCTGCTCCAATATGTCTCTATCTTCTTTCAAATTAGAAACTCCTTTTACAATGGTCTTGTACTGGTGCAGTCCTTTACTAGTATGTAGGCTACAACCTGCAGAGAGCTACAACTCTCTCTCATTTTCCAGTCTTTCCTGGAAGGGAGTTACAACCCCCTACTTCTTTTCTTTCAAGGACCACTTTTCATAAATTTTCAAACTGGATCCATAAACATCAAATCATCATCAAGTACCAGTAAGTCACCCAGATAACCAGATCCACAATAACAGTAAACTAAATCCAGAACACCTTATCAACAAAAAAAAATCAGTCAACAAAAGATCTTAAGACAGATACGCAATTTTCTTTTCTCTGGCCTGCGTCGCTACGCACTTCACCTTCTGTGGCGTCGCGCACCTCTGCAATTGCACCTTCTGTGGCGCCTCTGTTGCGTCTCCACACTGTGCCTTCTGTGGCGCCTCTTTGGCATCTCCGCACTGCGCCTTCTCTGGCACCTTTGTGGCGTCTCCTGTGGCGCCTCCGCACTGCCCCTTCTGTGGTGTCTCCGCACTGCGCCTTCTGTGGCGTCTCCGCACTGCGCCTTCTATGGCACCTCTATGGCATCTCTGCACTGCGCCTTCTGTGGCGCCTTCGCACTGCGCCTTCTGTGGCACCTCCACACTGCACCTTATGTGGCGCCTCTATGGCATCTCCGCACTGTGCCTTCTGTGGCACCTCTGTGGCGTCTCCACACTGCACCTTCTGTGGCGTCTCCGCACTCCGCCTTCTATGGCGCCTCTGTGGCGTCTCTGCACTGCGCCTTCTATGGCACCTCTATGGCGTCTCCGCACTGCGCCTTCTGTGGCGCCTCTGTGGCGTCTCTGCACTGCGCCTTCTGTGGCGCCTTCGCACTGTGCCTTCTGTGGTGCCTCCGCACTGCGCCTTCTATGGCACCTCTGTGGCGTCTCCGCATTGCGCCTTCTATGGTGCCTCCGCACTTCCGCAGCTGCAGTGCTCGAGAGATCACCCTTCACAGATTCGCTTTCCACTTCATTTTCATATAGATCAATCTTTTGAAACAATAACCCAATATTTAAGATCTTAAGATATTCAGCCCAAAAGCATACCCAAGCCAAATGATCTCCTTTGCTTTATATAGGCAAGCTCTTCCTCAAATCATGGATCATGGGGCTCAATAATAATAATAATATAAAACAATACCACGGGCCAAAACCATAATAACACAATACCGTCGGCTAAATACCAAGGGTTAAACATAAGGAACCCCATGCGTGCGCGCTTTACTACCTTGAAGTGTGTGCACTGGGGGTACGCACCTCATGAATGGGTAACCTGCGTATCTGGACGCGGTCCCTGCACGGCGTACCTGCGGGTATGCATCTTCTGAACTGTTCTCTTGCGTACTTCTTAATTCTTACCATACTGAGAGCCATGCCATGGTGTTGCCATCAAGTACAACATCTGTAACATATAACCATACCAGAAACATAATGCCAACATCAATATCTTCTCCTTCCCAATCATCTGGAACTTCATCAGCAATATCATCAGGTAGTAGTTCAACAATGGTACAAAATCCATGGAATAATCCTGGTACAGTCAGCATGTGTGCACCACTACACCCATTTCCAGCACATCCTAAAAAATGGTTGTCCAAATTTAATCCAGATGCAGGAATACAAGCTGATGAGCATATTAACAACTTCATATTGGCAGTTAACTTAAGAGGACTTACAGAGGAAGATGTCATTGTTAGACTTTTCCCTTATACCTTACAAAATTCAGTTGGATCTTGGTATTTTTCCTTACCGTCAGGATCCATTACAAGTTGGAACATTTTTCAATAATAGTTCTTGACTAAATATGGTGATGACAGATCTCTAGCAACATTAATCAACGATCTTTCGAATCTTAGGATAGAATCCAAAGAACCTATAAAAGAGTTCAACTCACATTTTAATAAACTCTTAAATAAGATTCGAACTGCCTCTAAACCTAGTGAGCAAATCAGAAGCGAATGGTACATAACAACTTTACCTTCAAATATAGCTATTTTTGTAGATAAAGTTGCAAAACCAACTCTAGCTGAAAATATGAAAAACGCACTTGTTGTAGAGAAACACATTATTGTTTTAGAAAAGAAGGTTTCTCTTGAAGACATAAAATCCAAAAAGGTCTCTTTCAAAGATGATTCAAAGAAGAAAATGGCTAAATATCCATATGATATGGAGGGTCTCCAAAACGTTCTCAAGACTATGTCAAACGAAATGGTAGAAATCAAGAAGCAAGTAGCTGAGACTTCAACAAAAAGGCCATTTAGAAACTTTAAGAAACCTGAATCAAAACCACCAAATTCTATATCCAATGTAGACTCAGATCTCGAAGAGGAAGAAGAAGAAGAAACAATCTTATCATCTGAAGAACCTGAAGAAGAAACTGTAGAATGTCATGGGATGTGGGACTTTATTTTGCCTAATTTCGATATAGAAAATGAACAGGAAGCTTTCCATGTAACTACCAGAAGTAAGGGTACTCCTGATCCTTTTCAAATAACTCAGAAGAAAAGGAATGCAGGTACTACTACTAAAGAGAAGGTTCCCACAAAGAAGTCCACAACGATACCTTCTCAAAATCAGCCATCATCTTCAAATCCACCTCCAACATCTAAAACATTAGTAGTTACAGATTCTATGGACTACAACATTATTGAAGACATGAAGAAAACAAAGGCAAATATCACTATGTTTGAGCTTAGTAAACTCAAACATCAACAAAAATTGTTGCTTAAAGAGTTAGATGGTGTACCTTCTTCTCCTCTTCCAAATGATGTATTGTCCAAAGCTGCTAATGAGACAGGTAAACCACTTCCTCGTAGAGTAGAGGCTATTCATGCTATTTTAATCGAAGATAGATTTAATTCCCATACTCCTCCTTTCCTCTTAACCTACGAGATTTATAATAGAAATCTACACAACTATTTGATTGACTTAGGGGCTTCCTTGAATATAATGCCAGCTTTAGTTTGTTCCAAACTAAACATTGAACCACAAAAGTCAGTAATTCATATTGTCCAGTTGGATAGAACAAAGGCACATGTTTTAGGAGAAATAAACTCAATTACTATTAGGTTATCAGTTGATCCAAGAGTGGTTCAGAGAATTGATATTTTAATCATTGATATACCTGAATTCTATGGTTTGATTTTGAGTAGAGACTAGTCTGAGAAACTTCATGGCTGTATTTCCACCGATTGGTCTCATATGTGGCTTCCTTATAAAGGAAAGCCAAATCAGATCAAGATTGATTGGGAGAAACACATGACCCATACTGTTATTGAGTTCGAACAAGAAAATCAAACAATAGCATTCAATAACAATATTTTGGGGAATTACTCATCTGAATCATTGTTTGGCAAATTTACTGCTCAGCCATCACCTTTCTCAGTTAATAATTTCACTTCTCAAATCAAAAAAAATTCACAAACAGATACATCAAGATGTGTTAAAATCGCTGAGGAAACTGTAAATATAACTGTAGATAAATCTTTGTTTTGGTCATTATATTTTGATGGGTCTAAATCTACTGAAGGTGCAGGAGCAGGATGTATTTTATCTAGTCCCGAGGGAGAAAAGACCATGTTATCATGCAGGTTGGAATTTGAATGCACAAACAATACAGCTGAATATGAAGCCTTAATTCAAGGACTCTGCAAAGCAATTGGTCTTAAAGTTCAATATTTAAAAGTGTTCGGTGATTCAAAAATTGTTATAAAACAAGTCAGGAATACTATTCATTGCCTTTTTAGTCACCTTAAACATTATTAGTCTTTGGTATAGGACCTTATATCTCAATTTTTAGCATTCAATATTTCTCCCATCCCTAGGTCCCAAAATGTAGCAGCATATTTACTAGCTAATGTCGCTTCTAAACTCCTTCCATCTGAAGATTACAATCCTGATAAATTCTCAATAGAGTTAATTTTTAGATCATCAATTCCTGATAATGTCACTAATTGGTGAGTGTTCAATCACGATGAAGACATTTTAAATTTCTTCACTTCTGACATGTCCTATGATGATCAAATTATTGATGAAAGTGACCATGACCTTCAAATGAAGGAAAAGCTTGAAGAAAACTCAATACCTAAACCAGTGGTAAAGCTTTAAGATCTTTATGACATCAAATACAGGTTTAAACAGGTTACTAATTCAAAGCTCCAAAGCTCTACTTTGAGATTTGAATTGATAAACCTAGGTACTAAGCATAATCCAAAAAACATCAATTTGGGATTAGGACTTTCTTCAGAAGAGAGAATTACATTCATTAGATTATTGCATAAATATAAAAATGTCTTCATTTGGAAATATGATGATTTGAAAACGTACGATACATCTATCATTCAGCATACTATTCCAATGATTTTTGAACAAAAACTAGTACAACATAAGTTAAGGAATATTCATCCTAACTTAGAGAGTCAAATAAAA
This sequence comes from Pinus taeda, assembly GCA_000404065.3. Taxonomy (NCBI): domain Eukaryota; kingdom Viridiplantae; phylum Streptophyta; class Pinopsida; order Pinales; family Pinaceae; genus Pinus; species Pinus taeda. Next base: position 7,549 of record APFE031693772.1, read on the forward strand.
GCTGAATTAAACAAACTCTTGAAAGCGAAGATAATTTTTCTTGTTAGACATTCAAACTGGGTGTCCAATATGGTTCTAGTACGGAAGAAAAATAGCGACATTAGAATTTGTATCGATTTTAGAAATCTTAACAAAGCAAGTCAAAAGGATAACTTCCCTTTACCTACCATGGAGCAAACACTCCATTTAGTAGTAGGTTCTGAACTGATGTCCTTCTTAGATGGTTTTTTAGGGTATAATCAAATCTTGGTCCACCTTGATGATAGACTTAAAAGTACCTTTAGAACCAAGTGGGGAACTTATGCCTATCAAAAAATGCCTTTCAGACTAATCAATGCTGGAGCTACATTCCAAAGAGCGATGGACATAACATTCAAAGGATTGATCAATAAATCAGTACTTGTCTATTTAGATGATATTACTGTGTTCTCCAAGAAAATATCAAATCATTTACATGATCTAAAACAAATCTTTGAACGCTGCACAAGGTATGGTATCTCACTCAATCCAAAGAAGTCCTTTTTTGCTCTTGATCAAGGTAATCTCTTGGGCTTCATTGTTTCAAGGGATGGTATTTATATTGATACAGATAGAATAAAAGAAATTTTTGACATTCCATTCCCTCATAATAAAAGATCCATGCAGTCATTTTTAGGTCAAATTAACTTTGTAAAAATATTTGTTCTAGATTTCTCCCAAATTGTTTTGCCATTACAAACCATGATCAAGAAAAATTCAGTGTTTAAATGGGGGCCTATAGAAAAAGAGGCATTTGATTACATCAAACAATCAATCATAAATTCCCCTTCTTTAAGCACTCCTAATTTTTCAAATCATTTCATGTTATATACCATTGCATCTTATTCATCTTACGCAACAGTGCTGACACAGATTAACAATCAAAACTTGGAAGCACCAATCTCATTTTATAGTTCAAACCTTCAAGGTGCTGAACTTAATTACTCAGAAGTTGAAAAACAAGCCTTGCTGTGTACAAATTCATTAAACACTACAGACCCTTTCTCTTAAAATCTCACACAAAAGTTATAGTCCCTTTTTCGGCAGTAAGATAGTTACTAGTTCAAAGGGAATTAGGAGAAAAGAGAGAAAATTGGGTCACAACATTACAAGAATATGAATTGGAAATCAAACTATCAAAGATTGTCAAAGGCCAAGGTTTTTGTAGGTTGTTCGCAGGAGCTTCAAATATTTAGGAATCTGAAGGTACAAAAGATACTGAAGAAATCAATCAGATAAGTACCACTAATCCTGAATCTCAATATGCATATCTGACTTTCTATTTGAAAAATGGATATGCCCCTTCTAATATTTCCTATAAAAATAAATGTGCCATAAGATTGAAATCAAAAAACTTCATAATTATAGATGATGTATTGTTTAGACAAAATTATGGTTCAATTTTGTTAAGATGCTTAGAAAAACCTGAAGCGCAAAAGGTCTTGCAGGAGCTACATGATGGACCAACAGGGGGACATTTTGGAGCTAATATAATGGCTCAAAAAATCATTCATGTTGGGTATTACTGGCCCACCTTGTTCAGAGATACTCATGAATATGTAAGGAAATGCAAAAGTTGTCAAACTACTAGTGGAAAACAAAGGAAGCCAGCTTTCCCTTTGCACCCAGTCAACATTGAACAGCTTTTTGAACAATGGGGATTGGATATCATTGGAGAAATCACTCCACATCCATCCAAACAACATAGGTATATCCTTACAGCTACCGATTACTTTACTAAGTGGGTTGAAGCAATTCCTTTGAAGATAGCAAACTCTGAGGAAATCATTGAGTTCATAGATAAGTTCATCATTATCAAGTTTGGTGTCCCGAATGCTCTTATTTTTTATAATGCATCTTACTTCTCTGGAAATTCTATATTTGAGTTTTCTATCAGAAGGGGATTTAAATTGAAGTATTCTGCAAACTACTACCCTTAGGGTAATGGTTTAGCAGAATCCACCAATAAAAATCTTATCAAAATCATTAAGAGAATTATTGAGCATAATCATAAAAACTGGCATAAGTCTTTGATATTCACACTATCGGCTAATCGAATAACACAGAAGGTCTCCATAGGCACTTCTCCATTTAATCTAGTATATGGAAAGGATTCTATCATACCAGCAAACTTAGTACTTCCATCACTAGCTTTAGTGCAGTTTATTGAAGAGAGTCCCTCATCTTCTATTCAATTAAGACATGATCAAATCTTGAAACTAGAAGAAGAAAGGGAGAAAGCCCAAATTATACATGCAAAACATCAACAGATTATTAAGTCATCTTTTGATGCAACTTCAACTGGTTCAAAACATTTACAAGTTGGTGATTTAGTTTTGAAATGGGACAAATCCCACGAGGATAAAGGAAAACACACTAAGTTCCAGAAGATGTGGCTTGGACCATTTCAAATCAGTGAGAAGATAGGCCCTTCTACATTCATATTTCAAGATCTATTAGGAAAGATAGATTCTCTTCCTGTCAACAGCCTTATTCTGAAAAAATTCTTCAATTGAGGAGGTAACCCCTTCTCCCTTTGTAAATATTCATTTTTTAGCAGGATTTGTGTGAATAAATTAGTTTGTTTGAAAATCCTAAGAAATAAATTTGTGAAAAGCCTCCTATTGGTCTTTGCTATATTGAAAAAGTTACTCAAAAGAAAATAGTTTTGATATTTACTTTTAAGAAATGGAAGCCTTAAAGAAAAAAGAAAATTCTAGAAAATTAGGTATAATTAGATTCTGAAAACCCCATTTTATTTTTGTGAAATCTTCTCAAAACTTAGAAATACTGTAAATCATTTTAAATTTTCAGAAGCCTGAAAACGGTTATCAATACAAAATAGAAACTGATTCAATCTTAGCATCTTCAACTCTCACCTTGTCATCCATATTCTCTTAAGGAGAAAATTGTTCATCCCATCCATCAAAGTTTATAATTACTTAGAGTGTAATTCTAAAATATATTTGATATAAAAGATAAGAGGTATTATTACAAGCCTACTTACCATGATCATAGGGTAATAGTTCAACTGACATTACCAACACTGCATAACAACATAGAGTAATGGCTTATAATTATAAGACAAGGGGTCTCATCACGAGCCGACTTATTTAGTTAAATTACAACCAGTGAATGGCATTGTCAAATAGCTGGCCACCAAACCAGGATAATGGCTTTTTATCTTACAAAATAAGGAAAAAGGAAAAAGTAATACAAATGGTTAAAAGATAAGCCTATCGAGACTATAAACATTTGCTAGCAGCAGAGGCTCTATCTATGACGAAGGAGTAATTATAAAAGATAAGTTGGAAAAGTCTTTTGTTTTATCATTATCAACCAATTAAGGTTTATTTAAAGCTTAGAATGTATTTAATTTTAAGAAGAGAAAAGAAATAGCAAAATTAGTTATCATTATATTCAGAATTTATGATTACCTAGTTATATTAGATTTTCTCTATCAAGTAAGGTTTCCAGATTAAAAAAGTTAAAGTATTATATTACTTTCTTAGAGATAACTATTTCTCCCAGTGAATCGCCAATTGTTGTGTTGTACAACAACCCCCCATTTCATAATTTTTTTATACAAACTCATAATATGAAATGGGTCCCTTTTAAATTTAAACTTAGCTAGATGTGTAAATAAATTGGTATTAACCCATCATAAGAAAACCCTTATTAAAAGGCTTAAGGTAAATGAATCATTTTAAAATCCTTTTGAATAAAAATAAAACAGTGACTTTTTTTTTTTTAACTCTTTGTTATTGCAATAAAGTGATCGGCAGATCGCACATCGCAATAACAAATGAAACATATGAAAAATCACATTCATTATCTCCGATCCGAAAAGGCAATTGCAATCGGAGATCAGAGATATCAAATGCCAAACACAATATAAAGCAGCCCTTTAATTCCTCTGATGCAATAAAACATATCGCAATTGGCAAATCGGCAATGACAACAAGAAGCCAACACATGATTGAAGGCAGGCTCAAATCCTCGGATGCAATAAAGCATATCGCAATCGATAATCGGAAATTGGCGAAATCACAATGATAGAATAATAAAGCCCGAACCTATCCTTTGATTGCAATGTATTAATGAGGTGCACATCTCAAGAATATATTTAAAAGGTTTACATGCATTGTATCACCTTTTGGTGATCAGAGATATTTAAAACAAACATTAAATCCTTTCCCTTAATGTTGCTGATCACCGATTTGCAATTTACCTTTGATTATCCATCAAAGAAATATAAGCCACGCTTGAATGAATCATTTGGCATATAAACGACATGATGGGCATTTAAAACCTTCTTACCACGACTGACAGTTTAAGTGGCTAATCAATGAAGCAATTAAGGGTAGATCTCTCCTTTAGATTTTATCGGTGGCAATCTTACTATAATCCATTATCACCTACTGATCGACGTAACTCTTTTTCATTATCATATTGGTCTGTAGCAACATTTCTTTGTATCATGGTTTTTCAATTGCTTGTGCAGAATTCTACTGAAATTAGAAATTTGAAACAAATGGGAAAGAAATCAAAGAAATCTGCAACAACGGCTCCTACAACAATAGCGTAGCTAGCCAAAGATCCCGGACCAAGCAAAAAGGGTTAATCTCAGACACTACATGCCTCAGTCTAGGAAATACTAGCTGGGAGAGCATCTACAATCTAATAGAAGCAGAAGAGCATGAGGAAATATCAGAGGAAGCCTCAGCTGACTCGAGTAACAAATCAGAAGCATCCCTCAAATATTTAGCTTGTTCATATCTGCATAGAATAGCAGTGCGAGAAAAAATCTTTCCATATACTGACATAGTGAGATGGGTAGTAGAAGAAATTCCAGTGTCAAACAGAACATTTTGCATAGCTGATGGGAGGATATTTGGCTCGTTTCAGCCTGATGATCTAAGGAAGATGGATCACTTACTTGAGCCTGAAAAGCGGTATAACAAAGCCTTCCTTGAAAAATTTGCAAATGAAAACGAGTCAAAATTGGCCCCAATTAATCAATGGAGACATTTTCCCAAGAAGAAAAAGCACGAATCATCAGGTAAGTACTCTATGGATTCATTGGCTTCTCCTTATTGTTATTCCAGAGCTATGATGTTTAGAATGTGGGGAATGCATTCCTCTACTAATTTCACCATCAAAGTGGTCCCTCTGATGGAAGCTGCAATCAATAGCTATGTCATGGATTGGGAAAACATTTTTTCGGACAAATTAGCCACAAAGATTCTTGAATTTAAATCAAATGCACGTAAAACTACTAGGACCATTCCCCCTTTTTATTACAATGCTTATATTATGGATACTCTTTGCTTTAATTTTGAATATCAGATACTTGTATGGAGATGGACTACCCAATACCCTAAGCCAATCCATATTTATCATCAACTGTTATGGAAGGCTCACTACAAAAATCATTTGTATAAAATTTGCAATGGTTTTATGTTGCATGTGTATTATGCTATTTTTGATAAGCTTGACCCCAAGATTTCCGAGGAAGCAGGGATCGACCTGACTGCAGTAGGTAATTGGTTCGGAGAAGACAAGTTTACTTATATAAGACCTTTTGGTAGCCTTACAAGACCCCATGTCCTTCCCCTGTATGTGCTCGATAAGCTGTTAGCTCGGGAATTGGCCTATCAAATAACAACAGAAGGGACGTCCAAAACCCTTAGAAATTCCAAGAAACAGGTTTGGCCTACATTCCCTTTAAGATGTGGTGATTTCACTCTTCATGATTACAAACATGCATAAAAGGAGGTAGAAAAGATACAAATTCTAAATCTTGCGACAATTCCCAATAGGAAATATGATCCAAGAAAAGTTGCCTATAATGTTCTTGAACAAGCCAAACTTACAAACTTTGATCATGAAAAGGATGACTTTGATGACCTATTTTCCTTAGCTGAATCACTATTTCAGGTAAAATCATTGGCCAGGATTAGATATCAAGATGAAGGGCTATAAATGTTTAATATGCTTAGAGAACATAGGTTTCAAACTCTGCCCCTAGACTTATTAGCCACCACCCCAACAATCCAATCAAGCGAGCCTGAACAACAAACTGTTGATAAATCCCTTGTGGTGGGAAACGTTCCTGAGAAAGAAAAAGCACTAGAACAGGAGAAAGAATAGGGAAAAGGCAGTGAACACATGGAGATAGATACTCAGATTGATCCCAAGCTTCTTAAAGAATGGAAACAGTTCGATTCCATTATAAGCAATCCTGAGAGTTTGCAGGGTTTTAGCATGCCTGAAGTGACAATTGATCACAAGACAACAATAAATATGGTTCCAACTGAAGGAACCAACGGCCTACCCATAAGTCAAGATGTAGAGATAATTTCTAAGGATCCATTAGATGAAATTGTTTTTCATATAGAAGAAATACCACCTTTAGATGTCTTCTATAGCCCTAAACATAGGGCTGTAGTAAAAAGACAAAGGAAAAAGGGTAGGATTGATCAATCTTCCCTTTTACCTACATAGATAGAGATGGCTAATGTGGTATGGAAAGAAGAATTAAATCCTTCCGAAGATCTCACAAAACTCTCTTAATATGTCATGGAATACTCGATAGCTACTATGGATAAAGCATCAGATGTTAGCAATTTACTCAAAGAAAAAGATCAGACAATTGTTTCATTGGAAGCACAGGTATCCGAAAGACAACAGGGGATAGAGCAATTAGAAAAGTATTTGGCAGCACAACAACAATTAAACAATCAACTAAACAAGCAATTGCTCAAGGAGAAGCAAAGGATAGACCAAAGTGCAGTTCAGAAACAAAAGGAACTATCCCTAGCAATAGCCAAGCTAAAATCAATGAATGAACAAATGAGTAAAACAAAAGATGAGCAAATCACTCAACTATCACAACAAATAGAAAAGTTCAAAAGTTTTCCTCAACTAGTAGAGTTCAAATTAGAAGCTCTCCAGATCAATAAAGCATTGATTAGACAGTTAAATTTACTATGTCATAATATTTCCCTTGCTGAGCCCCTCTGTGAGATATCTTCATCAATGATTGACAAATCAATTGACGCAAGGTAGAATTTGGAACAGGCCGATGAGACATTAACAAACTTCCTTGCCTGGCAAGAAACCAGTGAAGGGAAAGCTGCAAATCTGCCTAGAATTCTAGAATCACACAAGGAAATTCTTTTCCTAGAATGAAAATCACAATTGATGAAAGTGGAAAGGGAAACTTCAAGATGTAGATCAGCAACTGGTAACTTGATTGAGTTAATTAATGATACTCTTTATTTGTCTAATTTGATTTCAGGGTGCACTCCAGGTAAATTTCCATCAGCTAAGGCACTGGAACAATCATGCAAACATGATTTAGAATAGAAGGAAAGATTAATAGCAAGCATCCAAAGTTTAACTTGGGACACATTTTGGTTCTTCCTAGTTAAACGATATAGTCAAAAGGCAGCACTGAAATGTTTAACTGATGCAATCAGTTACATGATTCCCGAAATTTGTGATACTACGTATTCAGACCAACTGCATTCACGCCTGAGTCACCCTCCATAATTGCAACCAATGCTTGCTATTTGCCAGCTCAAGCCAAAGGATGGTCGGCTGAAGCAGTGAATCATTACACCGACTGCAAGCATACTTATTTCAAGGAGATTTTCATGATTTGGTTATACCACATCATAGTATTTTTATTTCATAATCAGTTAGCTTAGATAGTATTTATAAACCCTTTCATGTCTTTAGATAGGGTCCTTGATTTTTGTATCAAAACTTGGATTGAGAGTCACACTATTGTGCTTCTGATATATATATATATATTTTTATGAAGACTGGGCCTATATTCTAAATTTTAATGAAGAATACTTTGATGAGATACGCACTACTACTTTTTATGAGAGTATTTCTAAGTTTGAAGATGGAATTTGAATGCGATTGATATCGGGAAGGATTCAAATTACATATGGTACTATTGTCCATGTCTTTGCTCCATTCTTTTATATGAATCAACGTTTATTGAATATTGCTATCATTTGATATATGTATGTGTTTTAACAGTAGTCCATATACTTATCACTATTGAATGTTTAAGGAATGTTATTCTTTCAATCATATTTATGTCAATGATATATGAAGAATAGTGTAATAATGTTTTAATGATTACTTTGTTCAACTACTTGAACAAAGTAATTATCATATGAATTAATGTCTTTATTTATCAATAGAGTCATCTATATGTCTATTTGTAGATAAAGATCATCAAAAGTTACCCTAAAGTGGAAATTTCACGGGATAGATTAGTTGTTTATAATTTTTCATTTTAGAATAAACCATCCTTCATTATCATTAGATAATAGAAAATAAACCACTTATCTGTCCTATTTACAAATCATTGGGAAACTGGTCCCATTATATCCAGTCGGAGCCACCACACCAAACAGAAAAGGAGCTGCCTTTACGATCTGGACCGTGTGGTTTTCCCCGATGTTGATGCAGTGATTTTCGAGGCATCAACAGTTCCCTACATTATTAAGAAAGTATTAGCAAAAGGAGCCTATGGGCTAGTAGATTATGATGGGATTCCACCATCACAACCTTGAAACGGGTTGTGCCTTTAGTGTTACTATTCTTGACTAAGTGTAGTAATCTCTTTATATGTTTTTGTTATGTTTTTGTTTTGTCCAAGAGTGATCATTTTGGTTAGGTAATCCACTTTTGCATTTGTTGCAAATGTCAGACCTATTGGAATCATTTGTTGGATATGATGACGAAGCTAGTCGTAGTACGTGGAACCTATCTTCTATAGCCTAGGCCATTTTTTATCCAAGCGACGAGTTGGTGAGTTTCAGAGAGGTATGTATTGGTTGGTCACTGAACAACATCACTGAGTACAATGCATTGATAGTGCTTCTCTCTGATGCCATCGCACATGGCACACACCGACTTATGGTCAGGCTAGACTCACAACTCATCATCCTATAGCTTACTGGCATCTATTCCATTCGGAATCCAGCTATCTATCGTATGTTCCTAAGGGTCAGGATTTTGGAAAGGAAGTTGGATTCTATTCAATATGAACACATTCCCATAAATTTAAACACATTAACTGATTCATTAGCAAATTATGTGTTAGATAGACATTTGCAGCGTTTATAAAAGAAAAAGCATTTCAATCAACATTTGCATTAGGATCATATAACTTAACCAAAATAAAACTCTGAAAATAAAAAATATATATAATTGTTTATAGTTTTTTATAAAATGTTCTATGTCTAGGACAAAAATTGGTCATATGACCCAAAAACTCAAAAATATAGGAAAACACCCTAGACTAGTGGTGCTGGTGATAATAAGTCATTGCCTATGCGATCATACGTAAGAGCCTAGTCCATCGACTCGACATTCCAGTAGTATGGCGTTGTAGTCTTAGAGCTAAGTCGTCGGTCCTCACATCTTGAATACCAAGGGTGAGGCACTTGATTTGATCCTGCAATACTGCAAGGGTCTTTGCTATGTCCAGATCATAAAGGACAACCCTCCCTACAACCTCTCTTGCTGGAATGACAACTGCTACCCTCGGGTACACTGTTGGTCGCACTGGTCCAATATATACATAAATATATGGGTTTGATTAGTCTTGATAACATGTAAAAAACACTCCACTGCTTGCCAACCGGTAGCACCAAATTTGGGTCGCCTCGGAAATCCATCCCAACATATGGATACTTGGCGAAGACCATTTGCTGATGGTTGAACCACTCAAAGAAGGCATCAGAGAATGAAATCTGTGACTAACCAACATGTCTAGCCATAAGATCAACCCATATATGCATCTGTGGTTCCGTCAGTGCTGTTAGTCCGAGTGAAATGTACTGTGGTTGCATCAGTGGGATCCTCTCTAAGGTAAAAGCAGTCAGAATAGAACAATAGCCAAGGTTCTTGGATCTTCTGTTCTTCACCTTGGAAAGTTTTTCTTTTATAATTGGAAGTACTGCATCACACCAATTGAATACCTTTGGTTCAAGGCATTCTAGGGCATACTGCATATAGGACCTGTTGGCCAAGTGAAGAGTCATGCTACTAGCCAATCTAGCAAAGGTGAATAAGATAGTCCTCAAGGACCAGTCAGTGACATCTTGAATACTGATCTTACCGGTCCTGCTCGGCTGAGATCCATCTCTATAGAATCGGCGAATGTAATCCCTCACGGATTCACCCCCACGGGTAAATCCTAATAGTGAGAGAGGGGCACCACGCCTCGACAAATAGGTAAAGAAATAGATATCCTCAGCTGTCAAAGGGATGGATTTACCTCTAATCTGGAACACTTGGTTTTAATGATCCCATGCATCGAGAAGATATTGCAACAAATTGATTTGTTGCCTCATGCTGGATATGAGGAAGAATTTGAGCAAGCCATAGTTTCACAATGCAATAATCGTACCTGGATCATGTAAGGCAATCATATCCTTTTCTTCATGCTCACATTCACACCATGTAATGACCATCTTGATCCAATGAATCTCTGAAGAACAAACAATAGAAGAATTAGGATCCTGATTTGGGCAAAAACAGGCAAAATTTCCATGAAAAAACAGTGCATAAACTTTCCTCCCTGCGCCTATCACACCCTAGCTGTGTACAAGTTGGGATGCATACTGACTGGAAAATGGCCAGCTCAGTATGCATCGCACCTTTTTATGTATACTAGGTGCGATGGGGAGAGAACGAATTGTTCAAACCCCTGAGGCCCAAGAAAACATGAAAAGATGCTCAAAATCAGAAAAGGAAAGAGTGCAATTGAAGAGCTTAGGGTTAGCTCCTACCTTGTCTAGACAGCACCGAAAATAGTCCACTGAATCTCCCAGAATCAGCTAATGAAAATCAAGGGGGAAAACACCTCCAGAGCTCCAACAATCCCAAATTTGAATGAAATGGTCAAAATGAGAGGTAAAACTACTTTTATGTTATTGTTCACGTAATTCAAGTAAGCTATTGGTTTTTAACTCATTTTCAAGCATGTATTTACATTTCTAATCAATTTGATGGAGCAATTGAACAAGTAGTACGATCGTCAAAAGAACATAGTGTTAATGGTGAATTGAACATCTCTAAATATTATTACGAGCAATGTTTCCGCAAGGTTCAAGCTCGTTACAAAATAAGCCTAGCACTAAGCATAGTTTCCAAAGATTCAAGCTCATTAAAAAATGAATCCACCTTTCGGTAAATAACCTTTGTGATCGCATTGCTATCAACATTTGAGCCTTGGTCGTGTTCTTACCCTCACCTCCACGTTTTAGCCGATCATATGCCACCACTTGATTGTTTACCCTTTTGAGGAACAACTGCGACGGGTGATTCAGTTAGCCATCTTCTTTACACTGCTGTGATTGAAAAGTTCCAAACTTACCTGGAACCAGTTGCTACTCGGATACATCACTTGTCCCTAAAAAACGAGTCTCTTTTAAGCTCTTTTCAGACTCGTAAAATATGAAAAGATTTCCAAGCTATTGGCCTCTCCAGCTCGTTAAAGTGATTGGAAGTGCCATCCCTCTTGTATTTTAATATTTTTGGACCCGAGGGATCATTACATGGAAAGATCGAGTGCTTGTCTTGTTCAGCTCGCTAAAACTATCGAAAAGTCATCCCTTTCGTATTATTTTATACTTTTTCCAACTTAAGGGATTATCCTACAAAAAAGGACTACTGGAGTTTCCTTTCTGTCTCTTTTTAGACTCTCTAAAATTGAAAAGTATAGAGTTATCTTTTTTGTTAAACTTGTTAAAACAATAGCGACAAACTTGTCCATACGGACAAGAGCAAGTTTCACTGTCGCTAGGTTCGCTAAAACATAGTGACAGGTTTGCATGAAGAGAAAATTATAGAACAAGCATATGTTATCCTCCTCAAGCTTGACAAAAATAAAGAGGTACTGGTTAGCACTGACTGGGGAAAAAGGGAAGAAAACTTGAAGAACTTCATTGGTAGCAGGTTTCTCTTAAACATGACACTTTCACTCCATCACCATGATTGAGTCGGGTTGGGTTATTCCGTTCATCGGTCATATCACCATTGGTCCTCCGTACCATCCATTTTTGGGGTTAACACTACCAATCCATTTCAGTGTCACCGATTTGTTCAAGAGAAGTCGCTCAGAGAATTCACCAACCCAGCTTATGCCTCATCCACTACAATACCTTCACGCTCCATTTTTCATGACCGCCACCTTGAACCTTGTATCATCAGATCATTTTCACCTCCACAAAATCATTTTCTTCATTTCATGTCGTAGATGTGGGATTCATTAAGACCCTCCTATGATGGGTCACTTCTTGTTGACATCAACTCATTATCTAAGAAGTTGACTTAGGAACAACCCTTTCAGTACTTTGATGCTTGCATGCCTCAATGGCAAGTTCTCGCTTCCAGCGACAGGTCCACATCAATGGCCTTTGACCAAAATATTTTGTGTGGTGTTTGACATCGACTCATGTATTCACACCATGTGAATTGTACTGCAGTACCTTGAGGGTCATTATCATTATCGGTGATTCCTCTCGCGCCTGTTAACAACTTACATCATTGGCTCGTAATCAGGCCATGTCTTTCCATGTTCGACTTTAGAACATCTTTTCACATGGATCGACTTGTACTTCAGGTGAAGATAGAACAATTTTGAAGACCCCAGTTCTAGTTTCATCCATCCGGTCTGTGATATATTTAGGAAAATAAAGACATCAAATGCACTCCATAGCTGCACAAATAACCATCCAAGCTAAGGGATGATGGCTCTACTAGAATCATCAGTTTGTCACACAAACAATTGTCTGTCCTATGTACATGAAAATGAATTTATAAAGATGAGCATGGGAATTCCCACCTTAGCTAGATCATGAAAATATTATGAAGATAATGTATTGTATTGTATCTTATTACAGGTCACCTTCCAATTTGAAAAACCTCGGATCCTCATCATAAAGCATTTCACTCGACATCAGAAGATTTACAACCTCATGCTTTAGGGGGAAACTATTATAGACATATTTGAGCACTACAACCTGTTGTGGCCACCAACAACCCCCCTTTTTATTTAGTGTTATTACTAATACTAAATAAGAGGGGACCCTTAGTCAAAAAATTTAAAAAAATGAATTGGTACTTGTATTTCCTTTTTAATAAAACTTACCATCATAAACTTAGGAAAATACCTTTGAAAAATCTAAAAATCCTAAGTTTCATGATGAGGAAAGATAAAATCACTCCTTAAGAAATATCACATCACGAAAAGGATAACATGATGCCTTCTTACAAGCCAAACTCTAATATTGTAAGATCGAGATGCGAGATTACATACTAAAAAACAAATATCGCATTGCATGTTTTAAAATGCACTTACGCTGGAAAACCACAGAAAACACTGATATGCGATGACGCATATCGCAAAATCACATCTCACAAGAAATACATTAACATGAAATGAGCACATACTACGATTATGCGATATTGCGACCATGCGATATTGCGATCGAGCGACAAAGCGATCTTATGAAAGAATATCACAATGATATTGTGATATTGCGATCTTGCGATAATACGATATTGTGATATTGCGATAATGTGATATAGCGATCTGCGATATTACAAAGTAAATCGCAAAATTGCTCCATCGCAAAATCTTTTGGCTCACTATTCGAGATAGTTTTTTTTTAAAACGAGAACTGGTTATGCGCTTTAATGCTAATTAATGAGTTAGTTGCCAGTTGTTAATAAAATATGGTTTTGTGTTTATCAAAGAGCCAGTTCACGTAAGGTGGTATATTTTTGCATGTATTTAGCATTTAAAGCTTTCCCATCACTATTCCTTATCATTACTCTCACCTCACTTGTAAACTGCAGGAACAAAGAACAACGAAATATACAAAGTAGTATACAAGATACTATGGGGAAGAAAGCCAAGGCTTTGATGTCTGAACATAAAGAAATGGCGCCCTTGTACACAGACACTGCATGCAATAGAGACGCGGGTATTACCACTTGGGAAGGCATGTATAATTTACTTGAGGAAGAAAATCCCAAGGTGATGGAGGTTACGGCTTCTGCTTGTTCACAGGGGTCTTCCGAAGCATTAGTCACAAATTTAGCCTATTCATTCTTGCACCGGGTAGCTGCACGGCCCAACATTCTCCCCTATACAGACATGGTTAAATGGGTACTAGACATCGCAGACAATAAAAACAGACAGTTTAAGGCTCAGGGTCAAGGACTTACTAGCTCATTCGCTCAACAAGATTTGAAACTTATGTATCATTTACCAAAGCCACAGGAAACTTATAATAAACAGTTCATAGAGAAGTTTGTCAAAGAAAATGAAGTCCTGGCATAATGCACTAAATATTGGTCAAGGAGAGACGAGACGCTGAAAAAGGATAAACATGGTATGTATAGTACTGGTTCTCTCACTTCTCCATATTGCTTTGCTGCTGCTATGCTCTGTAGAATTTACGGGAGACCAGATATTAACAAATTCTCATCTGAGTGGCTACCATTGTTGGATGCCACCATTAATTCTACTATTATGGATTGGTCTAGAATACTGTCAAACACCATAGCTACTGCCATTCTAAATTACCGGTCTAAAAGAACTGTTTCCGAGAGAATTTATCCCCCATTTTACTTATCGGCATATGTAATGGATGCAATTTGCTATGTTTCAAAGTTTCCTGTAATGGGATGGAAATGCACAACTCAAGACCCTTTACCCATTCATGTTTATCATAAAGAATTGTGGGATTCTAAATTCCCTCCATTTTTCTACAAAATTTGTCATGGAGTTATGTTACCCCTGTAAAAAATGTTGTACGACAAAGATGCTCCAAGATGTTCTCTTGAAGCAGAGGCAGATACACTCACAGTCGCGAGATGGTTTGGAGAGGAATTGTTTACATATGTCAGGGCATTCGAAAGTGACATTTCCCCTCATGTCTTACCCTTGTATGTTCCTAATAAACTCATGGCATGAGAAATTGCTTATCAAACCTCTTCAGAAGGGGGTTTGACTAAGGCTTTGAAAGACAAAAAGAAGGCTATTTGGCCACAATTTCCCATAGCTTGTGGAGCCTTTTCACTATTTGATGTAAGCCATGCATTCAAGGAAGTAAACAACATAACATGTCTACAATTGTTCAAGTTTCAAAGAAGGCCATTCGACCCTTATGACATTGCAAAGAATTTCACCGCCACAATCAAAATAAAGGTCTTTTCCAAAGAAGAGGATCGTTTTGACGATATGTTCCAAGAGAAAAGCACACTTAAAGAAATTCTACACTCATCTAAACACGACTCCCTCCGGCAGAGTTTCAGCAGTTCAAAACATACAGGGAAAGAAGGTTAGCTAATATTCCTTTCGAAAAACTATGCTTAGAACCCGTAAGGGAACCAAATCCAAGTATTAGCCTCAGTGAAAGTTCTGGTACAGATAGATCTAAATCCAAGTCCAGGAAAGAAACATCAGCACATTCTAAAAAATCCGAAAGTGACCATGGTAAAAGCGAAGGGTCAGCAAAGGATATTGCCCAATCAAAAGAGCCTGCACAACAACTGGTGTTAACCTCTTCGCAGGTAGATCCTCCCCCTCTCATCGGTCAGCCAACATTTGATAGAACTGAGCTAAACAAGGAATGGGAGACCTTCAATGATCTAATCAATCTTGAAGGGAAAAGCACAAAGACACCTGTAAGTAATGTATAAACAGCAAAAGATATGGTCACAGGAACAATCGACAATATCTCAAATAGGGAACACATTCCTACCCCCTCATCTAAACTTATACTCAAGATAGAGGAGATTCCTCCTCTTGATGTATTTTACAGTCCACAACATAAGGCAGTAGTAAGAAAACAAAGGAAGAAGAGGAAATTGGAAAATGCGATCTCTCATGACGCAGAGCAATTGGATGTCTTCTGGCAAGATCCTACTACCGATCCAGCTGAAAATCTCACAAAATTATCTCAAATCGCAGGAGCTTATGCTTTTGCAACTATTGAAAAAGCAACAGCTGCAACAAGCCAATGCCAACAACGAAGCACAAAAAAATCTTGAAAGACTACAGCAGGAATTCCAGTGGATGCAGATAAGCTACCAAAACAGTTTGGCTCAGAAATAAAAGCAGTTATAGGATATGCAGGAAATGCACAAGGATGATCCCAAGCTTATAGAATTCATCGCAGAATCCATTTCCTTGAACGAACAACTACTATAGCAACAGGAAGCATTTGGCCAAAGAATATCATAGTGGAACTCGTACTGTGAAATAAATGATACAATCACTAATCAAGTCGTAGATTTATGACATGACTATGATTTAATTGATAGAAGAGTTACTGAATATTTGGCTTGGCAAGAAAAAGAGCAGGCACACCAATAATAAATGACAATCATAAAGAAATGCTCTTTAACAAATGGGATACACAGATCAGGGAAACTGAACAAGTAGTGGAAGAAGCAGCTACAGCAGCAAACATCCTTATTGATTGCATAAATAAAAGTTTTCATAGAGCAAATCTAATCTCGGAAACCACTCCAGGGTATCTACCAAAGGTACAACAGTTGCAAGCAAACTGGAAATAGAAGGCTCAAGAAAAGGAAAAGTCAATTAGAAGATTAACTAAGTTGAATTGGGATTCTTACTGGGCTTATTTAGTGAAACCACACAGCAAGTGTATGACTCTCAAAAGCATCATCAATTTTACTGAAAAGATGGCACCAGATCTTGTTGATTCCATTTTCACAGGGCAATTAAGGGCTGAAGTCGGCCAACCGACTCTTCTCAAGCAAATGCTAAATGCTTGCGATGTTAAGGAGCATATACATATATAGTTAGATGTTAGTTTCAGATTTAATTTTAGAAATAGTTTTACTTTATTTTTGCCTAGAAAAAGGACGATCATTTAAACCGTATCCTATATTTTGTAAATAAGTTAATTTTAGATGTAGTTAGTCATATTTAAACCCTTCTCATGCATTTAGAGAGGGGTCCAGAAATTTATCAAAAATGTGTCCTCAGAACATGCACTTTTGCACCCTCCGAGGAGGTTTTGATGAATGAATGGAACAAGATTTATTGATTTTTGCATTTAATATCTACTACTGATGTTGCACTTCTATACTCTTAGTGGATATTGGATTAAGAAGAGATAAATCGTTATCGCTTGAAGCTCATGAGTAGAACTAGTTATAAATGGTACTTCTATCTCTTGTGTTAAAGTGATATTCAAGTTCAGTTGTTTATATATTAATGCGTGAATGCCTGAGTTATCATTTGGCACTTTTGTACGGTGATAGCTATTTATTTATGCTTAATGTATGAGTAGCTTACTGTGCGATATGTTTTTCACAACTGTTTCGTCTAACTTTTTATGCCAAGTGGTTCATCTATATTGAATTCTTTTCTTATAACAATTGAATAATATTTATTATTGATTGTTATTTGAAATCATTTTAGATCGCATAGCAGAAAGATTACATCCCAGGTTAGTATAGACTTAGATATTTCTATTTTCTTAGAATACAATTGCATATCATCAAATTAGAATTAGAATTAGAGCATCTTAATTAGGAACTGTTAGATCAGAAATATCAAATTCTACACACACACACTCATAAATTGGGAAACTGGTCCCATATCCCCAGTCGGACCCACCATACCAAACGGAAAAGGAGCTTCCAACCAAGGTCCGGACTGGGTGGGTATCCCCCTTGTTGTAGACTCAAATTTCATGGATTCAACACAACCTCAATCACATATGTCCATAAACCAAGGGCTTCTAAACCCCTAAAAGTGTTGTTTCAAACCCTAAAGGATCAAGGTCAACTGATTACATCATTTCCCAGAAGTTCTCCTTGACAAACTGCTCAGAACTGGTCAAAACTGGACCATACAGACTGCTCCATGCTGAGGGTACAATGCATCTCACCTGTTACACACAAAGGGTGCAATGCATACTGAAAATCCCTTCTGTAGGGTGTGATGTGCGAGAGAAGACAAATGGCAGAGGCAGTTTGCTAGGTGGAAACTTAGAGAATCTTCTAGAAACTGCTCATATGACACTTGCCTCTCTGAATTCACCCAATGATGAGTAAGAGATCATGAAATCACCAAGTGGAACCAAGAACTATCAGTGAAATGACACTAATAAAAATCCCAGAAGTTGACTCACCCCCCTGCAAATATCTATATATGGATCCCTCATCCTAGAGATCTAGAGGCTGGAATTTTGTATTTTGTAAGGAAGTGCAGTTGGTTTCTCTATGAAGCATTGTATTGTTGGGTGATCTAGTTTTTCACGAGGTGAGGAGGGCTTTCATGCTGGGAGGATGGTGCTGGATCAGATAACTGGGTTGTAATCCTCTCTTCTACTACTTCTATCAATAAAGCTATTTGAGTTTTCCCCCATATACTTGTATATTTCTGAATCTTGTATTTGTGTATGCATTTGTATGGTTAATGTACATCTGATTCTACATTGTTTATGGTTATAGATCTCTATTCTTTGATGGTATTTTGCTGCTTTGACTCTACAGGAATTCTTTGAAGTGGGACAAGTGAGAAAGGAGTGGTGAAGCTCTATCAAGGGGGAGAGGAAACAAGTTACTTTGAATTTTTTGTTTCTAAGATAGATACCCATCTTAGTGGGACTAGCAGATCTGAGTAGACACTAGTTTTCCCGGAAATAGACATGCATCACATGCCCTACAATATGCTTTGGAATCCTTATGTAGCATCAACACGTAAAATCTTCTGCATTGTCACTTTCCCTGTATAGTGGCCTCCTGCATCTCCTCCATGGGCTTCAACAAGGATAATATTTTGATTCAAAATCGAGCACATAATGTCGCAATATTTCGTCTAACCCCTTCTTGTACAAATTCCTTGTAATAACTAAAAATTCAGCCACGCGCACTACCAATTATTTCTTCTGTTCACGTGTTATATCCCTTTGAAGCCATCCCTATGGTTAGAAAGTGAATAATGTCTGCAAAGTGATTATTTTCTATGTGCACCATGAAGAGCTGCGTGTGAGGCATTCCTTCCTCCAAATTAGTAGGCTCCTCTCCTATTTCAATATGCAACAGATGATATGGCCCTGCATTCAACCTTCCAGGTTTCACAATTACTTTGAAATCATACTCCTGAAATAACAACAACCATCTGCATATTCCCCTCCACCAACACAGGCTTGTTGACTAGGTACTTTAATGTAGAATGGTCAGTATACATCTTAAAATGTCCACCTAGTAGGTAATGTCTAAACTTCTATAGCACGTAGACCATAGCCAACCCTTCGTGCTCTGGTGTTGAATAATTCTTTTCATTCTTAGACAACTTCCTGCTTGCAAATTCTATAGGGTGATCCAGTTCTCCTTCATGGCCTGTGTCAGTAATGCTCCTAACACAATACATCATGCGTCCACGTGTACATGAAATTCCTTCTTCCAATTTGGGAAGACTAGGATTGGTGCGGTGACCATATTATCCTTTAATACATCTAGACTCTGCTGACATTGTTCATCCCAACAGAATGTAACATCCTTTTTTAGTAGATTTTCCATAGGTGCAGTAATCTGAGCATAACCGTTGATGAAATTTTGATAGTATCCTGTGTGGACCAGTGTTACATGAATCTGTTTAACACTCCTTGGCACCTCCAAATTAATGATAACCATGATCTTATCAGGGTCCACCATTAATCCTTGTTTGCACACTACATGACCCATTAAGATTTCGAAAGGGATGAAAAATAATAACTTCTTCAAGTTTAGTGTGACCTAATATCTCTGGCACGTATCCAACATCAAGCAAAAACTAGCTACATGGTGCTTTACCAGTCCAAACATTGTCCAATCGTCAAAATATACCTCCAAAATTTTGTGAATGAACTCTTTGAACGCCGTGATGACTACACATGAGAAGATCGCCAGCACATTTTTAAGTCCAAAAGGCATTACCGTATACTGAAGGCATCCCCACTTAGTCGCGAAGGTAGTCTTACTCCTGTCTTGGTTCGATCTTTATCTGATGGTATCCAAAGACCCAATCAGTGAACCACCAACATTATCCAATACTTCATCTGTGAAAGGAGTGGGAAAAGGATCATGGACACAAGTGTCGTTGAGCTTCCTAATAGATTCTATGCAAATCCTTATTTCATCCTTTTTCTTCTTTTCCTAAACTACCATTGGACTCACCCAATCAGATTCCTCCACTAGTTCCATAATACCTGCTACAAGTATCTTATCCAACTCCAGGTGGACCTTTTCCTCTTATTTTGAATTAAGGTGATAGGGCCTCTACTTAACAGGATTCCCGTCTGGTTTCAATGTTATTTTCATCACTTCCAAATTGCCTATGATGGCTTTTAAGTCTGAAAAATTTGTGGGTAACAAATCCTGATATTCGTGGAGCAACTCAGCGACCTTGTCCACGTAGAATCATCCCAGTAGTCCCCCATCTTCGTAAACATTGGCTCCACCTCTGTGCCAATGTTTAGTTGTCTAGTCTTGAGTGGCACTGTGATTTATAGATTCTCTATTTGTGGTCCCTCAACATTGTAGTGGCCTTTTTCCTCTTGGATGTTAATGTTCCTTGGATCCTCCTCTTTGTCTTCGGCAGTCACATTATAGCACTCCAATGCATGGTGCAACTGGGTGCTCCAATCTAGTTGAATCAAATCCAAAGGATCATGTGGTATTCTAAATATTTCTGCCTTGACCTTTGACAGTGCCTTGTAAATACATTTGAGCCCATCTTCAAAGATGAATGTCATCAAGAATCCCTATCTCCCCTCTCTTTATTGCCATGGCAGAGCTCTGTTTCCATGTACCAATTCATGGGTATTACATCCAAAGTGTGATAGAATAAATGTACCCACTCAGGTCGCAGCTCCATTCCATAAATGTCATTCCATTTTTCCAACTGATCAAATGGATCATTCCTTCCATCATATTTATCTATTAACCAAACTTTTGGGTGACCAAACCACAATCTCATCATTCTTTTATACTTGCACCACCAATCAAAGTTGTCTTTATGTGTACCCCACCATCTTGCTGGCGTAGTGCCAAATCCAGTGCTTAGAAGAAATGCTTCTCATGAAATTCCCTTTTAAATACATCCAAAAATTGATCTACATCAGTTAGACCATCGTAATAATGCAAACTCCTTACCTCTGATGATACACAGTGTAATGATTTAGTCATCATATTACAAAGCAACATAGATACCTTGTGAAACCTATTTTGCCAATGTTCCAATTCTGCATCTGAATCTGATGTGCAGTCCCAAGAAACACATCCATTAGTTGTCAGATTAACCTAATCTTGATATCACATTGTTATTTTATAGATTTGGTCCAAATCATCATCGCTTTTTTCATAATCGTGGATTGAATTAGTATAGCACAGTCCTTAAGCAGGGTCCAAAGATACCACTATGTGGAGCGATTTCATCTCAAATGAAATTGCCTGCTTCTTCATATTGATTACCCCATTCATGTCAATATCCCAATAATTTCCTAGGAGTGTAGGGTAGGGATTTCTGTCATCAACAATCTCTATCACTTCAAAATCGGCCAGTGTGCTTACGCCTTCTATATCTACTGTTACTCCCTACAATATTCCCATGGGAATAATATTTAATTGATTAGCCATCCACAATTGGATTGAAGACCACTGCAATGCAGGTCTCCCCATTCTTTCCCATGTATTCTTAGGTAAAACATTCACATCTGACCCAAGGTCGAAAATAACTTGATGCATTTCATACTCTCCTATTTACGCAGTGAGCCTCATCTCATGCCCTATTCTAGCCTTATGTTTACCAATTTTTCTTACTACATGAGATCCTTCAAGAGCATTTTCTTTACTGACAAACTTATTTATCAACTCCTGTAATTCTTTCATGACCTTACTATCACGTAGTAGCTTCATAAAGGTCTCCAAGAAGGTAGTAAGCATGGAGGGGTCAACTTCTTCAAACAGCTTGTCCTGACTTCCTGAGGTAGAAGCCTCAATGAAACTTTTCTTCACTTCCATGAATGTCTCTTTTGCATGCTCTAAGTCAAACCCAACCTTATAGAGCCTTGTGGATGCATTCACTTTCTTCAGGCTGCTTTCCTTTATCTTCATCAGTCATCATTCTACTTCGCAAAATGATATTTACATTGGGATCCTCTTCGCGAGGTTCGACCCTCATCATTTGTAGGTTTTGGGTGGGCTGCTAAGGCTATGCCCTCTTCTCCTATATCTTAGCTATTAATACAGGGAAGTCTTCTATCGTGTGTTCAAACTAAGTACAATATCGACACAACATGCATGTCTAGCTCATACATTCCCATGCATAGTGTCTCGGCACTCTACAGTTGTAGCAAATAACTTGTCCCCAACCTCTACCAGGTCATCCTCCTCCTCGACCTAGTCCGTGCCCCTGATATCCTTCGCACACTCCCCTAATGACTTGATCCAGAGGCTGAGTTTCTATCTACATTTGATACACGGGTGTTCTTTCCATCATCAATTCAGAGCCATGCCAGTTACGCTCATCGTGACCCACCAATTTATAGAAGTTTTAGAAGAGATGTTGCGGTGCCTGCACAAATTTCCGTAGCAAGTGGAAATTGTCTATTACATATTTTCCAACTACCTGATAGATAGCGCACCTTAGCGTGGGCCCTGTAGTTGGCCCTTCTTGAGCTTCCGACCTCAGAGGCATTGGTTCTCCTCCAACAACATAATTCATGAAGACAGGGTAGTGATATTTATCATGTCCCTGGCTCTTATACTTTAGGAACCAAACTTCTTCGTGCACCTCTGGCCTAACCATTCTATCCTTCTTCAAGCTTCGAAACTCTAGGCAAAGATTCTGCAACTCCATCTGAATCTGTTGAACTCCCAAAGTAGTGTCTTGAATTAGTGTCTCATGCAATCTCATCACGATTTCCAAGGCTTCCCCCCGAGTCCCAATCTTTTGCTGCGATAAGGTAACCCTTAGGTGAGGCAGGTCGGAGGCTACTTTAGTCTCTGATCTACTTCCCTGGGAGTTTTGCCTGGCCTCATCATGATTTCCAGGAATTCAATGAATGATTGTGATTTAGACTTGGAACTATTGAATTCCTTATTCAACGTTTTCTGAGTGTCTATCAATGATTCAATCGGGTTATCAGTGCAATATTGAATGTACCATGTTAGCATGCGATCCTGTAGAGCAGTAACCAACTTCTCTTTCTTCATATGATCATCAATAATATTCTGTGTTGTCCATACGAACCTCGCAATGAACCAAAACTAGTTTATGTCCTCATTTTCCAAGCCCTTGAAAATGCACAACTTCATCGTATTCAACATATTAAACTATGGCAGAGGTGGTGGTGGTGTGGGCGAAGGTGTATACAGTGGAGGTGAAGGCAGAGGTGGTGTGGGTGGATGTGGTATTCGTGGGAACCCTTGCCTTAATAAATGGACATTACTTTGCGGTGAAGCCTATGTTTCTCCCTCGTTGTCATTTAGAGGAGGCTCAATTAGCAGGTTATATTTAGGGCTTGTTCTCCCTTTATCCCTGAAGAACTTTCCACTTCACGTAGCTCCAAACATCAAGGTAATGGCATAACCCGCTTTTCACACAAGAGCATCTCAATCCAAGTATTCAAAGATTTTAAAGACTTACATCAAAGTCCCTTGAAGAAGCGTTGCTTTGCTTCGTTGTAGTTGACCGAGGTATCGACCACAAATTCTATCACAAATCCTCCTAAGATGTCATCAAGCCAGTGATCGATAGTGCACGTGATATTATCTTCAAAGGCTTCCAATCTTCGCACTAGCTCTGGGGTCCACACTATTGGACTGTCAAGCCTCCACCTTCCCTGGCCATCTGCGAATTTAGCAATCCACTTTTATAGCTCTATCAAGAAGGAACATAAGAATTTTCATGTATCTTTGGGTACATATACTTGTCCAATCACTATTCTTTTGTGAGGCACGGATTTTTGTTTTCCTGCACCGTGAATTTGTGGATCTTTCTATCCAACCACTCCTCACTTTCTTTCTTTGTTAGATTCTAGTGATGCAACATCACACATCTCTTTTATGTAAATCCTGGTCCCAGCAACATAACCATTTGTTGGCTTAGTGGGTCCTAACCCAATTTTAGAGTTAGTTTTTCCAAACAAATCCCTACACTACTAGCCCTTTCGGAATCAATCCACAAAGCATGGGATGAAGTCTCACCCGAAGCGGTTTGGGGGGATGGTGTAACCAAGTTTCCGCACCCAAAGATGAGTGTGATGTCTTTTTATGCCCTAAATCTACCTTCATGCAGATTAATAAGCCTTTAGGGCTTATCGATATAACTACCCTTAATCAACTTCTATACCTCTGCGAATGTTCATCACTGTCTTTTGTGGACCCTAAATATGTGAATTAGCTACTTACGTGCATCAAACATTATTCTTAACCTAGTAATTACTCATACTAACTTAATTGTTAACAGCTTCTGCATATAATAAGATAATATTCACATAAATAGTTAACATTAATTGCATTCATGTAGCTATATCAATCATGTAAAGTCTTGCATAAATACACCAATATTTCATAAACCCATTATAACAAGTGGCACATTGATATAAACAAAAATAAATAGACAAAACAAAGGAATTGCTAGAATAATCTCTTTATTAATGTGTAGTTCTGATTAGACACTCAAGACTTCCCTACGCACTCAACTTTAGGGGTCCATGCACTCAGCTAGAGACTCTACTCTAGGACTATGTGCACACAGCTGCAGAGCCTCTCTTCTACTCTAAGACTTATTCACTCTTACTTTTTCTGACCCATTACATTCATCATTATCATTCGTATCTCCCTTAGACATCCTAAGACATACCTATTTATAAAATCCCATGGTCTATGGACCATGGGTAGATCTTCAAAAGTCAACTCAACTCACATAAAAGAAGGGAAAAATCCTTTATGACACTTTAGCTATCTACGTGCTCTGTGACCACAACTTGCAAAGACTTTACATTTTTTACAAAAAAACTTGGGCTTTTCCCCCGAAACTTGACCCTAGGGGACCTTATCCAAACACTAGGAAAGGAGAATTGGACAACAGTGAAGTGGGTTTTCACGTATTTGCATGGCACTAGTGATTATGTTTTGTGCTACCAAGGAAGACGAGGGTTGGATAGAGTTTTGGACATCTATGGCTTTATTGATGTAGATTGGGCTGCAGATATGGATCAGAGAAGATCTACAAGTGGGCATGTGTTTAACCTATTAGGAAGTGTAGTCAATTGGATGAGTAAGAGACAATATGTAGTGGCACTATCAACTATAGAGGCATAATACATGGTAGCCACTCATGCAAACAAGGAAGCAGTTTGGAGAGATTGTGTTCAAGTATGGGGTTAGTACAGTGAGCTATAAGGATAGGCTGTGACAATCGAAGTGCAATTTTCCTAGCAAAGAACCCTTCTTATCATTCAAAGACAAAGCACATTGATGTTCAATATCACTTTGTGAGGGATATGGTAGAAGACAAAAAGGTGTTGTTGGTAAAGGTGGACACTTTGAATAATACTGCAGATGCATTGACAAATTCTGTGAGCACTGAGAAGTTCTCTTCGTGTAGAGAAACAATGGGTGTTGTAGGGATGGATCAATGACTAAGCTCTCCTGCGGCGCCCTATGGAAAGAAAACAACAAGTGAGAGAATGTTGGGTTGTGTTATATTCTTTCAACGAGTAGGTGGGCGGACCTACTTATGGTATTGTGCATGGGTTTCACACATGGTTTTGGACACGATGATTTTTTGTCCATAGTATTTTGTAGATATGGTCAAGGAAACTATGATTATGTTCTAGTCCATAGTTAATGGATTTGGGTCTATGGATGGTTCGGCATGTATGTATATGTATTGTAAAATTGAAAGGAACATAATTAAAAATCAATCTGGTAGTCTTGATTTTGGGATCTAGGGGGAAATATCTGCGTATATTTGTTTTATGTGTTATTCTCCTCACCATTGTTGATCTTATGTTTTTATAATTTGTATCCAGGTAATTTTTATATGGGGTTAAAGCTACAACTATCCTCCCATCCTTGGCTGAGGTAATTTTCATTCACTACTCCTTCAAATATATCTTGGCTTCTTCTAATATGTGGTATGGCTAGAGGCATTGTGCAAAGAATAGGTAGGGTTGCTTCATAAATACAAGAGCTACAAATTCTAAGGCATAGAAGGAGACTAAAAATTTGGCTAGGATTTATCAAACCTTCATTCCACTAAAAATTCAAAAGGAAATTGAAGATTTAGAAAGGAAAGCTTGAGTTAAGCTCAAGTTAATCTCCAATGAGGCAGTCTTGGAGAAAGTGGGAAATTAGGTCCCAAACACAGGTAGTAAAAGGACTAGATAGAAAAATATATACAAGAAATAAAGATCTATTGGCAAATAAAAATGATTATGGGGAGGGGTGACAATGATGGTTTGAGAACTAACAAAATTGGAATTTTTAGATTTCAAATAAGACTCAAGTCCACCTATCACTATCACAGTGGAAATCTCCTTGAAATAGTTTTCATGTTGAATGTTTTTGCTTCTATGCATTGTAATATTTTGAGGTCAAAAGTCGATAGGAAGAACATATTAAAGGATAATATAGGCTATAATATGATAATATATTAGTCTCATAGTAGTTTTTATTTTATTTTGAGACTCTTCCAATGGTTTAAGTTAGTTATGCTATGTTATTGTTTTAACTTCCCTACCAATCGACAAAAAAAAACATTTCTATTGTAATCTATTTTTTTCTTTAACATAATATAAAATATCTCCCTGAATTACAAAGAAAATAAAAATAAAATATATATCACTTAATATTTTGGCTTCTACCTAATATGAACAAGATTATGGTTAATCACATACTAAACAATACAATTATTGAGAGACTTTCTAATATTGTTTGAAAAAATAATAAAAATCACTACGTATTATATTTAACATTAAAAGCAGATTTTTTTTTTTTAAATGTTTTTAGTATTGATAATATTAGAGTCACCTTAATTCAATTTAAAAATAAATTGTGAGACAACTAGTTAAAATACATTAAAAAATGTCTAGCATCAACATGAAAAATTAAATATTTATATTATACTTATTAAAAAAAATAGCATTAAGATGATGCAAAAACTAAAGTAAATCTAAAAAAAAATGGGAAGGAATAAGTAGTTTTATGATATTAAAAATGATGGATGAAAAACAATGTTCCATGGATTGCCTACCTATATGTAGATCAAGTTTAATTTTCAAACCATACCTAACAATACAACTTTCTTTGTAACCATTTCTAATTCAGAAAACTTTGTTACTAAGGTGGGTTGTAGAGCCCTAAATGCATGAGTGAGTGTTGCTGTTTTAAGAGGCCATTGTTATTCAAGACATAACAGATTGAAGTTTGGGGAACCCATGAGAGCTATTGTCCAAAATTCATTGAAAAGGTATTGTGAGTAATATGTGTTGGAAACTAGGACAATAATGAGAAGGGGGTGAATAAATATTGTAGGAGTTTTTCCAATTTAAAAACTTCTTTCACTTTGTGCAAGAAAATTGGGACACCATTAAGTACTTCAACAATTAATTTAAATAAGCATAACAAGAAACAATATTAGCAATCCCAATGGAACACACAAAGAACAAACAAATTCTTCAAAAAATGCTATTTAATATATTCACAAGGCAAGCTACAACTCGTTATTACAATTCTCTGGCTACAACCAACAAGAAGATATGATGCCCTGATTTGTTAGCTATAACCAGAAGGAGCTATAACCATTGAATATTTACCAACACCCATTGGAAGGAGCACCAACACATGATCCACAAGATACAACTTGCTTGACACTCATTGATTCATCTTTCATGCATTTTCATACTAAAACCATGAATTCCAACTCTTATTTAAAACTAAAATAGTTTCCTCCTTAATCACCAATACATTCATGAATCTCTGATTATTGAGAACACTAACAACTTCACCTCTCACACAATTCTCCACAAAAAATCTTTTATAACTTGCTTTCTCAAGCCTACTTATGAAGAATTTTGGCTTGATAATTTTGTCCCCTTAAACTTTGTTTGTATTGTTGGGTGAATCCTTATTTCGTTTCCTTTGTCCTATTTATTTCATCCTTCTAGACCTATTCTCCAAGTTCTCAGACTTCAACCAACCTTTTCTGCAAGTTAAACTGAGTTTCTTTTCTTATTTTAACATTCTAGCCTTTTAACAAGTTTTAGCGAGGCTTTTAAAATTTTGGCTTTAGTTAATTTTGAATTAACTTCCATGACTAGCACTAAATTGTTACTTGTTGCTGACTCATTTTTCCAAAGCTCGAAATATTTTTATATGCCTCCTGAATTAGCTACTGACTCATCCATCCATGTGTCTAACACAATGCACTTTACTATAGGCCGAAAGCCCTTTTAATATATTGTAGCTTGTTAAACCAACTTCCTAACCCTTTTAATTTTATTAAATAAATTGCTGCCAAATGTCTTGATTCTGGCCTTAAGCCGCTTTTGCATGGCACCTATCTATTTTCAACATTAGAACCGGTGTGGTGACCTCTTGCTAGGCCTTTAGGTGCTAAGCATGTTTAAGCCCTTTGCAGGCTTGTTTTCTTCATTAATCAGTTGCACCCTTAGTCTTTGACAATACACAAGTACTTCACAAAACTGTGTCCTGACACACTTTCCAAGACTTTGACAAAATGTCATTTGCTGGGAAAGATTCCTTCTCCCTTTCTATTTATTTCTTGTAGCTTTTTATTTGTGTCTCTTTATAAAACGTCGAGTTGGGCCTTACATGCTTAGCTATACATTAGAGGAATTTTGAGGTCTAAAATGGGCCTCCTAAGGAAATTATAAAAGAATAGTGCAAATAATAAAATACAATTAGTTATATCATCAAATTTTACAGGGAAAAAAAGAAAAAACTATATTTTCAACTTATATTTTCAACTTATCTCCATATGGGTTTACTCAAATTTTCAACGGGAACACTTGGATGTAATATTTGATTCCTCATCCAAGGCGTACCCATTTTATATACTTTCGATGTGTTATCACTCAGGTTGTCCCTAGGCTGCTATTAGGGATACGGCCGAGGTAACCACAAACCAATCTTCTGATTGCAGGTTCTAGCCCACCTGCAATCGGAGAGGGCTCTCTCCTTTAGATTCAACCTTAGTTGATCTAGGATTCAACCTTAGTTGATGATTTTAGGCTAGCTTTCTGACTTCAAGGGAATGTTGACTGTGATTGGAAGGAAGGTAGGATTCTCGAGTAAAGAGGCACAGTAAGATGTTATAAGTTCTGAACCATTGGGCATGGAGTCACAGATTGAGGCATGCGAGCGTTTTCTTGGTCACAAGGGGATACAGAGCAGGATAGCCAAGCAGGACACAATATTCAGTCTACTGAAAGTACGGAATGAATATCAGGGATGAAAGGCAAAAGAGAATCATTTCATCATGCTGACAAAGGGGAGAAGTGGATGAATGGGATCCCAGAGCAGTTAAGAATTCCAAAGACATGCACTCATATACAAAAGAAAACAGGGTAAACTAGAGCATTTAAGAATTCTAGCTCATAATTGTTTCAGCAGAAAACATCAAAAAGTGCAGAGATTGAACTTAAGGTGTATTTAAACAAATCTTAAGCTATTCTTTTTTCTTGCAACTTAGAAAGGCGGAAAGATGATAAAAGCATAAAATAAACAGGGAAGAAGAACACTTATTGGATCAAGCAGAGACACAGGAATTCCGTGATCATTCCTTGGCCAAGAGAAAACAGCAAGTTGTTCGCAATCCATGCTTTCAGCAATCTTTGATTATGAAAAATATGACAGTTACAGTGCGAGTCTTTGCTCAGAGAAAATTTCTGGAAAAGAAACTGACCAACAACTACTACTACCAAACCAACCAACCCTTTACAATATCGCTTCGGGTGGTATTTATAAACAAAAATCAGGAAGACATCATTACAAGTGACCTTGACAGGTCTGCTTAGAACTCTCCAAAAATCTAAATGCTGCTGGAATTAAATGCAAGTAAATCTTTTTGGCTGCACTAGGGGCAGCTGAATCGGAACAGGTGACGAGGTGGCCCTTGGGGACCAGATGCAGTGTTGTTGAAGTGAATGTGCTTTGGGGCTGCAGCTCGGCTTTGGTGCGAATTGAATGTGCAATTATTATGATTTGAGAGCTTCAAGTGATTTTGCTCTCCTCCTATGGATCTGCTGGAAGATATTCAAATTTCTCTTGCTTTGGGCTACTGCTCAAGATATTCTCTGATACACTTTGTCGCTACATTGATGGTTTCCGCCATCGACTGATACTCTTTGGCACACTTGGAGCCTACTGATTTGATCTGATACACTTTAAACTCTGTGAATGATCTGTTGTTGTCTTCAAACCGGATCCTTTGGCACGTTTGGGCTTTTTCGGCGCGCAGTGGGCTCCGCAATCAGAAGATTCCCTGAAGATTCCTCGAAATGGCCTATTTCCCGTAGCGATGCGCGAATAGCACTTCACGCTATTCGCGCATCGAAAACTGCCTCTGTTTTTTGATCTGGAGCTTCGAAATGCGACTTTTCTCCTTGCGCGAAGCTTTTTCGGCCTTTCTGGCTGCTGACGTAAGCACTGCGTCGGCTGTACGGCAGATGACGTCATCAGTGGGTCCCTGGTACTACACAACGTGGTGAGGTACTGGATGAACTGTTGGTGAAGAGGTTCCGATGCGATATCGCGATATCGCGTCGGCGGGGGAAGGGGGGGGTCATTGGGTTGGGCATTTGGTGCTTGCAACTGCCGATATGCGATATCGCGATATCGCATCGGCAGAGAGGGAGGGGTGAACAAATTGGACACTCGGCGTTTGTGATCTTCGATCGCCGATTTCGCGATGTCGCATCGGCGGGGGAATGGATGGGCATTGTTTTGCATGAATGTGAGACGACGAGTTTAAGATGCGAAAACGGCTTTGAAGGGAAAAGGTAAGTAAGTGGGTGTGAAGGGCTTTTGAAGTTTCAGAAGGGGTCCGACTACTTCGGGGGAGTTTTATACTTAGGAAGGAGTCCATAGTATGTGGAAGGTGGTTTCGGAGGTTGGGTTCTTGCTTAGTTTCTGATAAACTAAACAATTCCCGGGAACTGATATGGTTATTTTTCAACCAGGGGAAGGGATATTACATAAGGGATTTTTAGTTAATATTAATACGGGGATGGGAAACATAGGGAGCTAGATAATAACGTTAGTGGTTAATATGGAGACGATAAGAAAGCGCTAAGTTCGGGAGACTTAGGCTGTTACAGGGGGTAGGACCATACTTCAGGAGAAGATATGGAACAACTTTGAGTAAAGCAGATCTTTACTCAACCGGAGTGATGAAGATGATGAACTAAAGAGGTGTCAAGCAAATCTTGACCTCTTTTGGGGATGTTAGTTAATGACCGGGGAGAACAGAGAAGGGGAGTTAGTTATACCTCATTTGAGCCTTTTGCTTACAAATCTTTGTTGATAATGTTCTGCATGATATGATACCTGCAAACTTGGAACTTGTCAGCAATTCAATCAGCCTCAGCACTACCTACCCAGCCTACTTGCCTAGCATTTTTTCTTCTTTTGCTTGGGGGTGCACTTAGACTTGCAAACCCATCATACATTTTTCTCTTGATGCTTTCCTATCTACATACTACCCTTATTTCTTCCATAGCCCAGATTAAACTGTTGGACTCTTCTGTTTCTCTACCTATCTAAGAGTCTGACCAAGATTAAACTGTTTGGACAGACCTACAATCTCTATATTCTAAAACATGAAATTTAAACCTAGGGAGACCAAGATTAAACTGTTTGGACGTCCCTTTAACTAACAGTAGCGATACCAGGAAAACTTTACAAAAATTTGAAGGCAATTGAATGAACTTGAAGTAGCCTTCTTCATGTGGAGACTGTTTGAGCAAATATGGAGCATTGCAGCAAGCAAAGTACAACATATTTGGCCTGTGAAATGCCAATCATGAAATATGAATACCTGCTGTAGTAGGAGCTAACAGTGGCTCCACTCGAGGATGGCTTCTCCTTGCGGGAAGTCAAGAACAGCAGGCTAGAACGCCTTGATTTTTAATTTTTGGCTGTCCTCTGCAAAATTTATTTTCTCCGGCCGCTTTATTTCTTCTACCTACCTACCCTAACCAGCAATTGTTGTGCCATTAGGTAAAATCAAATAACCAGTGTAGCCATTTAAGCAACTGTAAAACGAGATAACCTTGCTGACCAATCATTTCTGAACGCAAAAGCATCATTCGGGCATATGCTTTTACAACCAAAATTGTGGCCTCCATCATTTGGCGCTGAAGCTTACGGTCTTCACTGAGAAAACATGTTAGCAAAATTTTGTTAAGCCATAGTTCCATGTAATCTGCGATTGGATCAATGAACTTACCCTGTGAGAGAACTTCCTCTACTCCGTTTGAATCTTCAGTAGAATCATGTAGAGTCTGTGAATCAGTAGGTGGCGGCATCTTCTCCTGAGTTGAGGACGAGAGACTTCGGCACGATTTGGGACCTTCTAGGTCGAGGGGAGCAGCTGCATCTTCGGTAATGAGCCTAGCAGATGATCCTTCTCTCTTTTCCTTGGATCCCAGATCACATAGAATCCTCAGGTCCTCAGGAAACAGTGTTCCCTCCTGAATATGGGCATGTAGGCTTAGGTATGATTCCGGGTTCTTTGGGCTGGAAGGATCAGTTACATCGTCAGTAATGATCCTAGCCGTTGATCCTTCTGTCTTTCCCTTGGAACCCAGGTCATACTCAGACTGTAATTCAGGAGACAACACTATTTCCCGTTGAACTGGAGGAGGAAGATTTTGGAAAAACTCTTGAGGGTTGCCAAAATCATAAGACTGAATTTGAGCTCCCAAGAGTTCAATTTCATTCTCATATTTTTGCACAACAAACTCAAGGAACAATTTATTCCGGCCACCAGGTATTGTTAACAATACCTTTCTGAAAAATCTGTCATCGAGCTCAAACTCTGATAAACTTTCTCTGCATTTTTCTAAAGCTTCTTCTATCGGAAGTTCTTCACAAGATTCAGTCATTCTCTCTTGTTGATAGTACATGGGGTACTTGGCTGTAACATTTGGTTCGTTCCTCAGTGGGGCCTTTGATTGAAATTGAAGTGGAGTCGCCAGGTGGATGTTTGGACTCTGAAGTGCCTGATCTCTGTCCACCAGTAAAGATCAGAACTAAACATGACAAGCCTTCAAAAATAGGAGCACTTCCTCCATTGGGGTTTGAAGATGAACCGAGCGCTTGAATCCCCAATGGTGCACGCAGATACAGGTCGACCGAGGCTTTTACAAGTCGGTTTCTTCCACTGTAGAGCTGTAGAGTGGTTGCATTGATTTATCTGAGGAGGTCCCCAGCGGAGTCGCCATTATGTTATCACTCAGGTTGTCCCTAGGCTCCTATTAGGGATACGGCAGAGGTAACCACAAACCAATCTTCTGATTGCAGGTTCTAGCCCAACTGCAATCGGAGAGGGCTCTCTCCTTTAGATTCAACCTTAGTTGATCTAGATTCAACCTTAGTTGATGATTTTAGGCTAGCTTTCTGAGTTCAAGGGAATGTTGATTGTGATTGGAAGGAAGGTAGGATTCTCGAGTAAAGAGGCACAGTAAGATGTTATAAGTTCTGAACCATTGGGCATGGAGTCACAGATTGAGGCATGCGAGCATTTTCTTGGTCACAAGGGGATACGGAGCGGGATAGCCAAGCAGGATACAATATTCAGTCTGCTGAAAGTACGGAATGAATATCAGGGATGAAAGGCAAAAGAGAATCATTTCATCATGCTGACAAAGGGAAGAAGTGGATGAATGGGATCCCGGAGCAGTTAAGAATTCCAAAGACATGCACTCATATACGAAAGAAATAGGGTAAACTAGAGCATTTAAGAATTCTAGTTCATAACTATTTCAGCAGAAAACATCGAAAAGTGCAGAAATTGAACTTAAGGTGTATTTAAACAAATCTTAAGCTATTCTTTTTTCTTCCAACTTAGAAAGGCGGAAAGATGATAAAAACATAAAATAAACAGGGAAGAAGAACACTTATTGGATCAAGCAGAGACACAGGAATTCCGTGATCATTCCTTGGCTAAGAGAAAACAGCAAGTTGTTTCGCAATCCATGCTTTCAGCAATCTTTGATTATGAAAAATATGACAGTTACAGTGCGAGTCTTTGCTCAGAGAAAATTTCTAGAAAAGAAACTGACCAACAACTACTACTACCAAACCAACCAACCCTTTACAATATCGCTTCAGGTGGTATTTATAAACAAAAATCAGGAAGACATCATTACAAGTGACCTTGACAGGTCTGCTTAGAACTCTCCAAAAATCTAAATGCTGCTGGAATTAAATGCAAGTAAATCTTTTTGGCTACGTTGGGGGCAGTTGAATCGGAACAGGTGACGAGGTGGCCCTTGGGGACCAGATGCAGTGCTGCTGAAGTGAATGTGCTTTGGGGCTGCAGCTCGGCTTTGGTGCGAATTGAATGTGCAATTATTATGATTTGAGAGCTTCAAGTGATTTTTCTCTCCTCCTATGGATCTGCTGGAAGATATTCAAATTTCTCTTGCTTTGGGCCGCTGCTCAAGATATTCTCTGATACACTTTGCCACTACATTGATGTTTTCCGCCGTCGACTGATACTCTTTGGCACGCTTGGAGCCTGCTGATTTGATCTGATACACTTTAAACTCTGTGAATGATCTGTTGTTGTCTTCAAACCGGATCCTTTGGCACGTTTGGGCGATTTTCGGGCTTTTTCGGCGCACAGTGGGCTCGGCAATCAGAAGATTCCTTGAAGATTCCTCGAAATTGCCTATTTCCCGTAGCGATGCGCATTGAAAACTGCCTCTGTTTTTTGATCTGGAGCTTCGAAATGCGACTTTTCTCCTTGAGTAAAGCTTTTTCGGCCTTTCTGGCTACTGACGTAAGCATTGCGTCGGCTGTACGGTGGAAGACGTCATCAGTGGGTCCCTGGTACAGCACGACGTGGTGAGGTACTGGATGAACTATTGGTGAAGAGGTTCCGATGCGATATCGCGATATCGCGTCGGCGGGGAAAGAGGGGGATCATTGGGTTGGACATTTTGGTGCTTGCGACTGCCGATATGCGATATCGCGATATCGCATCGGCCGAGAGGGAGGGGTGAACAAGCTGGGCACTCGGCGTTTGTGATTGCCGATCGCCGATTTCGCGATGTCGCATCGGCGGGGAACGGATGGGCATTGTTTTGCATGAATGTTAGATGGCGAGTTTGCGATGCGAAAACGGCTTTGAAGGGAAAAGGTAAGTAAGTGGGTGTGAAGGGCTTTTGAAGTTTCGGAAGGGGTCCGACTACTTCGGGGGAGTTTTATACTTAGGAAGAAGTCCGTAGTATCTGGAAGGTGGTTTCATAGGTTGGGGTTCTTGCTTAGTTTCTGATAAACTAAACAATTCCCGGGACTTGCTATGGTTATTTTTCAACCAGGGGAAGGGATATTACATAGGGGAATTTACTTAATATTAGTACAGGGACGGGAAACATAGGGAGCTACATAATAATGTTAGTGGTTAGTGTGGAGATGGTAAGAAAGAGCTAAGTTTGGGGGAACTTAGGCTATTGCAGGGGGTAGGACCATACTTCAGGAGAAGATATGGAACAACTTTGAGTAAAGCAGATCTTTACTCAACAGGAGTGATGAAGATGATGAACTAAAGAGGTGTCAAGCAGATCTTGACCTCTTTTGGGGATGTTAGTTAATGATCGGGGAGAACAGAGAAGGGGAGTTAGTTATACCTCATTTGAGACTTTTGCTTACAAATCTTTGCTGATAATGTTCTGCATGATATGATACCTGCAAACTTGGAACTTGTCAGCAATTCAATCAGCCTCAGCACTACCTACCCAACCTACTTGCCTAGCATTTTTTCTTCTTTTGCTTGGGGGTGCACTTAGACTTGCAAACCCATCATACATTTTTCTCTTGATGCTTTCCTATATACATACTACCCTTATTTCTTCCAGAGCCCAGATTAAATTGTTGGACTCTTCTGTTTCTCTACCTATCTAAGAGTCTGACCAAGATTAAACTGTTTTGACAGACCTACAATCTCTATATTCTAAAACATGAAATTTAAACCTAGGGAGACCAAGATTAAACTGTTTGGACCTCCCTTTAACTAACAGTAGCGATACCAGGAAAACTTTACAAAAATTTGAAGGAAATTGAATGAACTTGAAGTAGCCTTCTTCATTGTGGAGACTGTTTGAGCAAATATGGAGCATTGCGCAAGCAAAGTACAACATATTTGGCCTGTGAAATGCCAATCATGAAATATGAATACCTGCTGTAGCAGGAGCTAACACGATGGACCTTGCTACACGAAAAATGAGAAATACATGAAAAACATGATAACAATAACATGTTTTCCTGTATTTCTCATTTTTTGTGTAGCAAGGTCCATCGAAAGTATGCAACATGGGTACTCATTAGAAGTGGAACTAAATTTTTCATCCAATGGGTACTCCCACTCTAAATTTGAGTAAAACCTTAGGGAGATAAGTTGAAAATATGAGTTAGAAAACTAGTTTTATTATTTTATTATTTTTTATTCTTTTTACTTTTTTACTCATATTTGACATCATCATCTTGAATCCTATTGGTTCTTATAAAGTTTATTTTGGTTGTAAATTTTTCTTAGGGGGCCCATTTTAGACCTCAAAATTTCTCTAATGCATGCAAGATCTTCCCGACGCCTCAAGAGCCAATAGAAGTTGCTCTGGGGATGAGTTAGCTCTCAAACCGGCTACGTTATCGTGATGCCTCTTGGCTAGCACATCCCTTGTGTGCTTCTCTTTAAATCTTCTGGGCTATTGGTGAGCACCAGTATTGCAGCAATAATCATACAACTCCTGGGCTTCCAACTTTACTTTTATCAACCCAGTAGTTCGTAACAAACTTGGAAGCGTAGATGCTATATGCACAAGTACTAGTTTTCACTACAGGTTGTCACTTGGTCAGCCAACGCGAGATCACTAGGAGCTCAAGCCAGCTTCTATGGATTTCAGAAGAAGCTCTATGTGTGATGAAATGAAATAAAGATTACCCTACATATGCTATTCTAACTATAAAAATGAGAAAGACTAGAATGTAAAGCAAAACGTAGTAAACCCTAATTAACAAGTTAATTCTACTTTTGCCAAAAACATTATGAAAATCATGAAATAAATGCCATTACCTACTCAAGGAAATAAAAAATATGTAACCATGCTATTTCTAGAAGTAAATAAGAAAATAAATATATCTTTGGATTTTTATGTGTTTTTATGTGAATTTAACATGCATCTAATTTATTGTGTGTGAGTGTGGTAGTGAATAGGTGGTGTTAGAGGGCAGTTTTGGAGCTTGGGAGGATGTTGGATGGTGAGCATGGGTCCTAGGAGGTCTTAGGTGGCCTTTTGGAGGCTTTTCCGACACTCGCCCTTCAAAAGAAAGCCTATAGGAGGACAAAGGAAAACTACAGGAAGAAAATAGGGAAACTACAAGAGGCCTACAAGAGGAGGCCGAGATAAATTTTCACTATTTTTAGGGTGTGAGAGTGGGTGGAAAAGGTGGATGAAGGTTGGAATGAGGTGTTAGGGTGCCTATGGTATACCATGAGTCACCAAGAGAGGGAAAATTGATTGGGTTTGCTCAAGGAGAGAGGAAGAAGTTCTATGAAAAATGAAGGAAACTAGGGCAGAATTGAGGTGAGGCTTGGGAGACCTATAGGGCATGGATAAGATGGAGGGTGTGGTTGTTGGTAAGTTGGACTACTGCTGGAAGAGATCTACTGCATAGAAACTGATAGTCAACCAAGGAAATCAAACAACCAATGGAATGAGTGCATACTAGAAAATATAGAGTTTTGCATTACAATGGCCTAAACTATGATGTATAGAAAGAAATGCTGGGAAATTATGTAAGAAATGACAGCATGCAAAAGGACTATTGCAAATCAGGAAGTGAACATTGTAAATAAGATCTAAAGCAACGCAAAACTAGACTATCCACCTATAGGAGAGCTGCAAACACTAGAAGTCCTATGAATGAGGAAAATATGTGTTTTTGGGGCAGCAAGAGAGTCTTTGCCTCAAATCATGGTCCCATAGGGGGGAAGAGAGGCCAAGGCACTACTACTAGCCTTTTAAATCTTTTCCGATCACCGCTTAATCTGCTACAGAAAGTACAAATGGAAGCAAGCTACTAAATCATCAAAAGCGACCTATTCTTCACCATAAAAGAAATACATCTAACAGCAAATTACTCTACAAACTAAGTAAAGCACACAAATACAAGTAAAGAGAAGCTTGGATGCTTGGATTGGGCTCTAACCCAAAAGCTTCAGCCCTCTAAGGTAACTCAGTGCTGGCTCAAAAAGGATGCCATCTTCATTATCAAAACAATAGCAGGATTACATGAAGCTGTCACAAAATAATAAGCTCGAAATTTGAGCTGAGTTTACACAATAAAAAAATCCAACCCTAGTGAGGCCTTATTCATTTCTACTTATACATTTGAAGCTACTAACAACTTCCTTAAAATTAGGGAGGATTGGCTCCCAAAACTCGAGATAACTATCATTCATCCTCCACTTTCTCAGCTGCCTTCTAGTGCATGATTTGACTGCTTGTACTCCGATCTAAATGAAGAGGAATTCAAAGTGAGGAGTAATAAATGAGGAGGATTCCCTCCTATAAGTCCTCTCCTCTGTCCTCGTTAAGTTATTTCCACAATTTGACCACTGGATCCTTGACTTTGACCTTGAAATCCATCAATAATCTACATTAAATACATGTTAGACCACATGGCATCATAACTAACTCAACTCACCCTATAAGCATAAATATAATCAGAAAATCATATAAAAAGCTATGAGAATGGTTGATTTGACTAGGTTAGGAGGTAAAATGAGCCCATATAATTCCCCATGTATGAGGTTCATCATCACCCCCCACTAAAGGTGTTGCTCATCCTCTAAGCAACCTAGTCAATCTCTTCATCTTTTATGGCCCTGGTGGCCTCCCTAGCATTCCAAGATTCTGATGTGGTCTTCTCATGTTCTCCATAAAATCTTGCATTCTTGTCTATGTCCTTCTAGTACTCCTCCTCTTCTTGTTCTCTTGTACCTTCTAGCATGTTTAATATGAGTGGAGGACTCAGTTTGAGGCCAATCCAATTGACCTTCAGCCTTTGCATGGAGTGCTTGTACATTGGCACTCTTTTTAATGGATCCTTTAGCCTCACGGGGGAATGGTGTTCCCTGATCTACAAAATGTATGGTAGGTTGTTCCCTCCTAATTCCATTTTTGTCTTCAATAAGGGTTTCATTATCTTGGAGAAATTTCTTCTTGGCAGCCTGGCCAATTGGTTTGTCATCTTTACTCCAAAGCAACCAAAGAGGAAGGGTAGTGACCCTACTGATGAATTTAGGAGTTATTTCAATGGAGAGGCCTCTAATGGTTATAGTAGCATGAGTTCTTCTGTGAGGGACCAGAGAGAGAGAAAATTCATGTGCAATTTCCTCAACAAACCCTCTAAATTTCTCAAAGAAATTCATCCAGTTTGCCCTTGTAAATATTTCCACCACTTGAGGATGTGCATGGAACCTAGTGGAGTTAGTGGGCTCTTTTCTCATAAACCCCCCTGTCATACTACTTGTACTTCTTTTGAGAAACCAAATATGGGGGTGGAGACAAAGAATTTTGAGAAAAACAAAGAAACGAAGGAGACTGTGTTTTTATTTTTTTTATAAACAACCAGATTTTTTTTGTATCTCCCACCCTCTTAAAGACTTGTTTTATCTTCAATTTGAGGCCAATATTTCAACTTTTGATATATAATCAGAGGGAATTCATGAACCCTACCTCTTCAGATTGAAATTCGTGCCAAAAATCACATTTCCTTCCTTCAAAATGACTTATTGCCCCTCCTATAGAAGCCCGCTATCCCTCCTGTAGATTTCTTGTAGGTGCTCCTATAAAAAATGCCGAGAGCAAGAATATGGAGGAAAATGATGTAGGATGGTGGTAACGAGGCTGTGGGGGCACAAGAAGACTGCTGTGTGGCTAAGTTACAAGGAGAAAATGAAGAAAATATGGTGAGAATGTGTGAGGAGGAGTGCTCATTACCCTTTATGGATATTTTCAGTTATGAGCGCTGAGCTGGCAAGGTGTACGTTACCTAAATTAGGGCCATTGTTCCCCACCTACTTGGTCATCATGGCCCCTCCTCGTAATCATCCCTCATTATTGCATCGGGGTTAACTCTTCCTCCCACTACCTGTCCTTGGCATCTTTTGTTGGAGTTGACTGTGTGCACATGTGGGTGACATCTCAGTTAAGTAGAGTCAACTAAATGAAGGCGGCCAAGTTAACTGGCCACCTTTTCCTCTTTCAATTTCAGCCATCTCATTGCTTTCATATGATTTCTAATTACATAGATGCAAATAGAGGAGTGACTTAGTTACTTACTTATGATCCAAGTGTATTTTCTGCCATTGACTGTGAGGTGCTACCGCATGCTTTCATTTTCCTTCATGCATGTTGTCTCTACTTGCTGAGGTGTTTTTGTGTGGTTTTGTAGTTTCTTCCTTTGCTGGAGCTGAGTTGCATGTGCCTTTACCTGCAGATTTTCACTCTTTTGCTATTGGCGCTGGACTTCTATGGAATCATCCACTATAGGAATTCCTACTGGAGCTCTTGTAGTTTCTCCTCCCTTTGAAACTTCAGCTATTTCCCTTTCTTGGAGCTTGAGAATGATGTCAGAGGTGGAGATAAATATGGAGGGATAGTAGCTAAGATCTAGGTGAAGTTGATGGTTCCTTTTATCCTTTTACTTTTGGTTTTTTTTCAAAACTGAAAAACTATGTTTCTGTGTTTTTTTTTAGAAAGGAAAAAAAAACAATAATGATGCATCAAGTGTGACGCAGGCTTGGAAATGATGGCAAGGAGGTTTGAAGATGGTAAGAGGGATTATAGGTTCCTCATGAAACATTTCTTGTCCCTCAAACTGCCTCTTATAGACACTTTTGGCTCTTTTTAATCCCTACAGGAGCCTCCTGTAGAAAACATAGAGCCTCCTGTAGAAAACACAATTTTGGAAGAAGAGGTATGGTGGGGTGAAAGAGATGCCAAAAATGATGGAGGAAGGTGTGGAGAAGATGAGATGGATGTTGGTATGAATGTCAGGATCCCCTTGGCACCTTCTCCTACTCCCTGTAGTCCTCCTGCAAACCTGCAATGTGTTATCACTCAGGTTGTTCCCTGCTTCCTAAAGGGAATACGGCTGAGGTAACCACTAACCAGTCTTTTAGTTGCAGGTCCTAGCCTACCTGCAACCAGAGAGGGCTCTCTCTTTATAATTTAGCGTTGTTTGTGGGTGATTTTAGGCTAGTTATGGTGCACTGATTTTGTTTTAGATTTGGTTGGTTGGTGAATTCAACAGAGCTGGGATATAAATTACAGAAAAGTTTGAGCCATTGGGCAATGGAGTTCATGACTGTGTACTGCTGAAGTATGTTTTTCAGGGAATAGTATTGCTGCAAATCCAAATAGGCATATGTGGAACAATTTTTCATGATTGGGTGATGAAGTTATGAAATTAGCGAGTGAAAGGCAGTTAAGAATCTTTCACCATGCTAATAAGGGGAGAAAATGGGAGTATTGTTCAAGAGCAGTTAAGAATTCCTAAACAATATTCACAGTGAGAGAATTAATTTAAATATGAGCAATTAAGAATTCATATCCATGGCTAATCCTGAAGAAAACATATTAGAAACAAAGATTGAGCATAGGGTGTATTTAAACAAGTCCTAAGCTATTCTTTTTCCATGTTACTATAATCATGAAACATATGTGAATTTTTGCATACACAGAGAGACAGAAACATAGTTGAGAATAACTTATTGTTCCATTAAATGACATAGGAATCCTGCAACATAACACAGTCCTTCATTTCCACCTTCAGATAATATAGGAACCAGGAACTCCACCAGCAATTTGTATTAGCAAAAGTCTGAGATATATAATGCAGCTCTTCTGAGAGAGTTTCACAACAACCGACCCCCATTACGTTCTATAAGGGGATATATATACAAAAATAGGAGATAAAATATCTAGACAATGAGTTATTGTGTAATAAATTACATCACCAACTCTCTTATAGAAATAAATGAAAGAAATAACTATAGCAGTTAATATTAATATGGCAGCTGTCTTTCTATCAGACAAATTTTGACTTTTTGGATCAACAAAGTTGGTTGTAGCTGCGTTTTTAAATCTGCGTTTGCTGAGCACGTTGTTTGAGTGCTTTGATGAGTCACTACCTTGATGTATTCTGTAGTTACTGTGCATTTGATTCTTGGCTGACCTGTACTATGACTGAGATCTGAAGCTGACAAAAGGAAGAGTAGACTGAAATTTATCTACGCAATACTTCTAGCATTGCTTGCCACCAATCAGCTGGAGGTAGCTGATGTCTCCTTATCTTTATAGGTGTCTCATCTGCTTCAGTATATCTATAGAAATTTGGAGGCACTTCAAACAGATGATTAATCTCATGCCTAATAAAAAATAAAATCTCCAATTTATCATACAGAGATTTCCCAGAGGGAGGACCTGCTTCTTCTGTGGAACTGGTAGATTTTGTAATCTAATCT
The DNA here is from genome assembly GCA_000404065.3 of Pinus taeda. NCBI lineage: Eukaryota > Viridiplantae > Streptophyta > Pinopsida > Pinales > Pinaceae > Pinus > Pinus taeda. The sequence goes on from APFE031693772.1 coordinate 50,429, forward strand.
TCAACATAATTGTTGATCCTGGTGATATATTGTTCATATGACAGCAGTTGTCCAGCACCAGTCACTAGGCTGGGCAATCCTCTATCTTGCAATGTTGTTATTTTTGTCCTAAAATCATCTATTTCTGCCTGCATATCCTGACATTTCCTTTCCAGAGTCTGTGTGAAATTTCTTAAGGTTAGCACTTTCTTGGCTGTCAGGATAGTGTCTATTCGACTGTGTATATCTGGTGCTGCCAATTCTTCCTTAGTGTGAGTATTCAGGAAATGGATCATCTTGTTAGCCTACTCATGCATGATTCCCAATGTTGTTCTGGCCTTCTGTATTTCAATATGAGCTATGCCTATTAATTCAATTTTCTCATGTATAGCCTATATTGATCTCCATTGGTCATTAATTAATTGGCCAATTTTGGCCCATAAAATATTTTTGATCTCAGCCAGAGTTTTCCCCAGAAGTAGTTCTTTTTCTAAGGCTTTCACTCTGGTCTCTAAGGCTTTTATTTCCCTTTGCTTCTCAGCCACTGTCATTTTAGACTTGTCATAGCTGGCCTCTAGCTTGGCCAGTCTTTTGTTGGCTTCATTTATTTCTGTCACTTGAACTTCAAGCTCCTTGACAACTTTCATTAAGTCCTCCATGCTTATACTGGATTCTGGTGTTGCTGTTGTTGCTGCTGTTGCTTCTGTAGTTGATGTGGATGTGGAAGGTACTGGAATGGCAGGAGGGGCTGTTGCTGCTTGTGTAGGAGGAGCAGGGCCCAGAGTTGTAGATGTTTGAGGGGGTTGAGAGGTTGACTCCCCTTGCTTGTCTTGCAATGCCTTTTCCAATTCTGCTTCTATCTGTAGTATTCTCTGATTCATCTTAAGAAGCACATCCATGGTCTCATCAACCTATTTTTCCTGTGCAAGTTCTGGTGTTTGAGGGTGAATGGTTGCAAGCAGCTTTGCCTGCTTTCTGAGTGCAGCAATGTCATCCTCCTTTTTCTTCATAAGGGCCTTAATACCCTTTGGATCCTTAGGATCATGTCCTAGATCAATGATTATGTCTTCCAATGTTTTAATCCGATTGTCTTTAGCAGTGGAAGACATCCTTTCCAAATCTAACTGTGTATTTGTATTTTTCAATGACTCTTTTAACTCATGGGCTAGCATGGCCCTGTCTGCAAGTGTGGCATAGACCATTTCCCCTGTTTGCTTGTGCAGTTCAATTTGATCCATGGGATGTATGTCCTTGGAGAGGACCTCTAGATTTGTCTTTGTGTAGTCTGTAGATGATTTGGGCTTTGGAACCTTAGGCTTAAAATGAGTCAAAATCATTTTGTCCTCCTTGATATCATATGCTGCCATCAATATTTGTTGCTTGGAGGGTGCTGTTTTTAAGAATTGATCATAAATTGTACTCACAAGAGTTCATTTTGTGCCTTGATTTCCATAAAAGTTCCTTTGATACCAGCTAGTTGCTTGCCCTGCTGCTTGGAAGAGGACACTTCTGTACTTTGTTGCATACCTTGTTCCTGTTGAAATGAGCTGGTAGCACTTTGTTGGTTGGATTGTCTTTCTCTGCTTTGGCTTTCTACCCTTTCTTCACTGATGTGTTCTTCAGTTTGAGGGTCAATTCTTGGCCTCTTGGCCTCTGGTTGCTGTGTTGACCCACTTGGAGGTGTGGGCTCCTCTCTATCCCGTTTTCTACCTCTCTCTTCATTGAGAGGAGTTTGCAAGGCTGGAATTTGGGATGTTTTAGATTGCTTTAGAGGGGCTTGCCCTTGACTTTGATATTTGGAAGTGCTGGGCTGTTCTGCCTCTGCTTCCTGTTGTGCATCCATCACTTCTTTTCCTTTTGTTGTGGCTGTTGTTGTTGTAGATGCCTGCTGGACGGTCTGTGCGGCTGTAGCAGTGGATGTGCCTTCTCTGACTTGGATTGGTAGCTTGAATATCACCTGCTGAAAAGAATCCAAGTCAAGAGTTTTTTCTAAATCTTTTACAGTTTGGTCCATTGTATCTTCTTGAGTAAATTCCTCAACTAATGTCCCTGGCACCCATTCATCTTGGTTGGCAAAATGTTCAATTTGTGGATATGGACAATTCTTATAGGCTAACAACCTATATTTGACTCTTATAGCACTGATAAAGCCATTAGGGTCATAAGGGACCCACCAGAAACTCCTTTTTAGTTTAAGCTGTTGCCCCAATATTTGATCAGCCTCTTGCCAACCAACTTTCTTGTTCATGATGAAGGGGCCTAGACGGTCTTTGAATTTCAGGTTGGCTTTCTTCTTGGCACTATGAAAATGTGTAAGATAAAAATTGATGAGTTGCCTATAGTATTCCAAGGCAAACAATCTCATAGGCACATATCTTGGGAGCCTGTAAGGACAGAGCTCACAACCATAGATCCTGAGGACTGTGTGATTTTGGTATAGATACCAATCACCTATTTTGTAATTCTTGGACAGCGGTAATATTTTCTACATGTCATTTGACAATGTGGCAGGAGGAGTTCTTTTCAAGAGGCATGTGACTGGATAGACAAACTGGTCAATGAACTCACAGTAGGAATAAGGAGAGTTCTGGACTTGATGGAAAACTGAAGACCAAAAGATAATAGACCTCCTCTCACCCTGTGAATCCAACTTCTTGATAGGCCATTGGAAGCAATCTCTCTGATAGTACATGAACAGGTGATAGATGTATGATGAATACTTAAATATTGCCTCCCTGTCCAGCTTTAGCAGTTGGTCATGTATTTTGTTGGCAATGAACTTGGCATAGTTGTATTTCATAGCAGGGGGCTTCCCAAGGCTATATGCAAACAATAGGACCAACGCTATTTCATCAATATGTTCATTTGTTGAGAAACCCAGCACAGAGGATATCATGTCTACAAGCAGCTTGCCTACCTCATTGAAATTTACATACAGGAAAGGAGGTGGCCCAGTAGGCTGGCGGTCTACTCTCATGAAAGTCTTGGCAATTGTAGCAATCTCAGTGCTAGAGAGCTTGGAGCCTTCATCCAGCAGGTGCTTTATGGAAAAAGGGAAGAGCAGTTGGGTCTATTTGAAGTTGAGCATCTGATTGATGGAATCAGGAGTAATGTGAAAGAGTATGCTCCCAGATGGAGACTTGACAGCTCTGAGGCTCTGGTCATAATTCTTAGCACAGAGGTGGATTATTTCACAGAAAAAATTCACATAAGGTAAGAAATAGATGGGCAAATTTGACTCCCAGATGCCATACATGTCACTGTTGCTTAAGTGGCTATTCCTCAGCTGGCAGAAGGTCTGCAAGTGGTTCCTCTCTCCCACAAAATCTTGAATGAGGAAATCACTGTCCACTAAAGGCATTGCTTCAAGCTCCTTGTTGGGTGTATTGATAGGAGCAACATCTAGAGCTGATGGAGTGGCCATGTTGAAACCTTTTCTGGATTAATACTTGAGCTTAGGATTAGTGAAACTACTGAAGACTACAAACTAAATTTGTATTTGGTAGTGGCTAATTTTTAGAGTTTCAAAGACTTTTTACTAGGTTGATGAACTGTGGGGCAATCTGTGGAGAAAAACAGAATGTTTTTGAGCTAAGTAGTTGGAGTTTTGCAGAGGGAATTCTAGTAAAGGGATCAATGCACAGTTGTATGAACTTCTGTCGGCATGCTCAGGTTTTACAATCACTCTTTAATGGTGAATTTTGCAGGAGGACGCGGGTTTACCGAGTTTTGTTGGAGTAGGAACTTTACCAGGGAATTTAGTCAATTTTTAAGTAGATAATTGGACTAGTGAGGAGCTTGTAGAATTTTATGCAGGCAACTAGGAGAAAAATGGCGAAAACAGGGGTGAAATAGGTCGACTGTGGGAAAATACCTGGTTTTTGCAGCTCCGAGGGCGTTGAACTGGTACAACAGCGAGCAATTGAGTCGAAATTGAGGGCGGCAATAGCTTGGGTGGTTGAATTCTAGGTTTAGGTAGCAAAACGACATAGTCCACATGCACAGCGCTCCTAAACGACCAATGAAAATGACACAAAACGGCTCTTTCACGTGGTTTTATGTGAAATTGGGACTTTTTGGCGCTCTTCGGCGACGACGTCAGCATGACGTCATCGGTGGGTCCCGGGTACGGCAGGATGACGTGGTGGCTGATGAGGATGACAATGTGGCGGTGACACGGTGGTAGGGCGTGGACGTGGGTGGATGATGTTGTGGCGACGTGGAGTAGCGGCGGGGGACGTGGGCGCTGACGTCATAGGTGACACAGGTATGACGTCATAGGGTGGGGGGTGGTTTCCGGTATTCCCTGCACCACCCTTGGGTCGTAAGTGGTATAAGCGAGAGGGGCTCTGAACAACCCGGGAAGGCGACGTGTGGCGGGGGTACGGTGGGGAAACCGCCAATCCCCCGGACGCTAAACTTCCACTGCCTTGTGGGTAAAAAGGACCACCCACCTTTGGATCTGCGGGGCCGACGATCAGACGGCTGGCGGGGAGTATGAGGTGACGGCAATTTAAGGCACGGGACCCGCCCGTTGTTAAATAAAAAATGTGAGCGGGGGTAGGTTTAGACTTAGGGTTAGTGGGTTTATAATGCGCGCTCGTTTATATGTTTATTTCAAACATTACAAACAAATGTATTAGCGCGGGAGGGGTAAAAAGGGGTTTATGAGTGGGGGAACTTATGGTAAATGATTTTTATCAAAGGGTTTAATCACAACCATAGTCTAGGGCAGTGGAGGGTTAATACTAGTCCCGGATGGACTAAGTATTCCCCAAGACATGACTTTATAGCTATATTGCTAGGGGGAGGGTATTTAAATAGATTTTTTGGGATTTTATATAGTTTTTGTAGAATTAGGGAAGGGGAACCATGCTAGGGAGCTAAATAATAAAATTAGATGTTAATATGACTTTGTGAGGTGAAAATGTAAGGAAAATGCCAAGGTTATGAGATGAACCTTTAGAAATGGAAAATGAATTGAATTCAGAATGATGATTTTTACACAAGAAATGTGGCTTATTTTCCTTGAGTAAACTCATAGTTTGACTTGGTACTTGTTATGGAATGAAGTAAAACATGACTTTTGGGCAAATCCCAAGGTCCTTAGGAGGATGTTAAAAAATGGTGTTTGGGGAAAGGGGGAAATTTGTCATGCTTCCATTGTTATGTCATCAAACCTTTGCCATGGTTCCAATACCTTGAATGGGATGATTTCTTCTTTGATAAGCCAAATGGTAATGGCCCTTTTACTTCTGCAACCTTACACTGCTTACCCAGCCTAGAAATCCTAACATTTGTTCTGCACTTGAATTGGGTGCACTTGAATTAGCAAACCCTGATTGTCCTCTTTTCTTTTGACTTCCCTCCTATCTAAATCTACCCTTATTTCTTCCAAGGACCCAGATTAAGCAGTTGGGCTCCTTCATTTCTCTACCTAGCTAGTCATTTGCCAAGCTTGAGCTGTTTGGACAAGAATAATTCTCTATTCTGCAACAAGCAATTTAAACATGGCATGGTCCAGATTAAACTGTTGGGCCATCCATCAAGTATGATTAGCAGCAGTATTTGCAGACTATGATGCTGCCAAAAAGATAGTACTGGCATTTTGACTGGCCACTTTCCTGGTCTTTGATTTGGGGTTCATTTTCACTATTCTTTCTGACCAACTAATTTTCTTGCCTTTTGATTATTCTTTTAAGGCATACCCTCTTCTTATTTTTTAATTTTTCTAGTCTGTATTCAAAATATGGAACCTTTGCAACCTGCAATGACGAACATATTTAGCCCTTCCACTGTCAATCATGAAAAATGAAACCTATTGGTATGGGAACCTAACACAATGCAATAAAAATTCATTTTCTTTCTCTCTCTCTTTTTTTTTTTAAAACAACTAGGGTGCCTCAAAGAGGTTTTCACCTTAATTGCTTGCCGTGGGCACCCCCAAGGGAGGTTTTCACCTAGGGATCTTATTCTTTTTTTTTTCTCGACATCACTTGGCTGCCTCAGAAGAGGTTTTCAACCCAATGATGGGACTTAAGAGCGTCATGGAGGTTTTCACTTGAGTCCTTATTTTTCTCTTTTTTGTCAGTGAGTGGGTGAAGTGGAAGTTAAGACATGCTCCACTACCATCACTATTTTATTCAAATCTTCAATAAACTCTCGCTTGGAGAGGGGTTTCTTGTAGACTTTCGACCGATGTCCATTGACAAGCATGGGGATGGCTTCATCATCAATGGTTCTGATCAAAATTGAACCATTTCCATTGTATTTCTCCATAGTCGAGGGTCCCAGCCATCTTTTCCTCAGCTTGCCTTTGAAATCCTTACATCTTGAATCATAGAGTAGTGCCCAATATCCTTCTTGGAATTGCTTCTCCGTGATATTTTTGTCATGCCATATCTTTCTCCGAAGCTGAACTACCTCTTTATGGAGAAGGGCTTGCAATTTGCATTCATCCAATCTATTGAGTTGAAATAATCTCTCCTTCTATGCATGGCTAAGGTCTAGGTCCAGCTGATCTGCCATCCTTAGGGTATTGAATTCAAACTCTATTGATAGCAAAGCCTTCTTCCCATAGACCAATTCGTAGGGTGTGAACCTGGTGGTGGTCTTCCATGTTGTGTTGTAGCCCCAAGTGGCCTCAACTAATTTGTCTGCCCAGTCCTTTCTACTGCTGCTCACTACCTTGGTTAGGATTCCTTCCAATGCTATGTTAGTGACCTCCACTTGCCCATTGGCTTGTGGATGGTAAGGGGTGGAAGTCCTATGCTTGATCTTATGATATGTGAGTAGGTCTTCAATCAGGTTGGAAGTGAACTGACTACCTTGGTTTGTGACCAACTCTCTTGGATACCTAAAGTTGTAGAATATGTTTTCTCTCAAAAACTCATCTACGTTTTCCTCTGTCGCTACTTTGATTGCTTTTGTCTCTGCCCACTTTGTTAGGTATTTGGTGAACACAATGATGTATTGCTTCTACTTTGAAGGGGGGTTGATAGGCCCCACAAAGTCCATGACCCACTTCTCAAAAGGCTCAAAGGTCACTTGAGGTTGCATGGGCATTTCATCCTTTGGAGTGGGTTTCCCCATCCTCTGACACTAGCCACACTGGATCCTGTATCTCCTCACATTCTGATGAAGAGTGGGCCAATAGTAGTCTGCTTGCAATATCTTGAAGGTGGTTCTTTTTGCTGCAAAATGACCTCCACAAGGTCCATCATGACAGGTCAGGAGGATGTGAAAGACTTCCTCCTCCTTGACACATCTGGGCCAATTTTGAAGAGATGGCCTCTAATCCAGGTGAAAGTGGCACTTTTCCTTACTATCTTGCTCTTCTCTTTTGAGGATAGGTGTGGTAGGAACTGTGCTAAAACCAAGTAGTTTGCTATATCAACAAACCATGGAGAGAGTACTTATATAGCAAATAGGTGTTCATCTGGCATTTGGTCATCCACCATTCCTTCTTCACCTGTAGGAAAATTTACTCTAGACAAAAAATTAGCAACAACATTCTCTTTACCAGGCTTATCAATAATGGTCAAATCAAATTGTTGTAGTAAAAGAAACCATCTAATAATGTGAGCATTTACATCTAGTTTGTTCATTAAATATATACTTTCAGCATGATCAGTGTGCACAAATGTTTGATAACTTGTGATATAATGTCTGAATTTGTTTAAGGAATGCACGTCAGCTAGGAGTTCCTTCTCAGTCACTATATAGTTTAACTCTACCTTTGACAAGTTTTTGCTTATAAAGTATATGGCATAAGGTATTTTTTCATCAATTTGTCCTAAGGCTGCTCCTATCACTTTGTTCGAGGCATCTGTGTGAATATAAAAGGGTAGGGCCTAGTTTGGGCCTTTGAGAATTGGGGCAGTCACTAGCTTGCTCTTCAAGGTATCTAGGGCTTCCTGACAGTTTTTCAACCATATGAACTCAACATCTTTGCCTAGGAGGCCAAACAAAGAAGATCCTACCTTGTTGAAATCTTTAATGAATCTCCTATAATATCTAGCTAAGCCTACGAAGCTTTTGACATCTCTCACATTTTTAGGAGGTGGGACCCTTTGGATGATGGCAATTTTGTTGGGGTCCAACTGCAGTCCTTGTTGAGATATTGCATGACCTAGCACGGTCCCTTCAGTCATAAAAAATTCACATCTTTCTAAACTGAAGGACAGGTTCATCTCAATACACTTATCTAGAACTTTTCCTAGGTTAGATAAAGCTTCTTGAAAGTCAAAGCCATAAGGAGTAAAATCATCCATGTATATTTCTATTGCATCATGAACCAGTTCAGAAAATATACTTAATACCACTCTTTGGAAAGTGGATGGATCATTGCATAAACCAAAAGGAAGGAACTAGTATGCAAAAGTACCCCAAGGACAAGTGAAATTGGTTTTATCTGGGTCTTCCAAGTTGATTTGAATCTGACTGTACTTGCTAAACCCATCTAGGAAGGAAAAAAACTTTTTCCTTGCAAGACCATCTAGCACTTGATCTATGAAAGGTAGAGGAAAGTGGTCCTTTTTAGTGGATTTGTTCAATTCCTAATAGCCGACACAGATTATCCACTTACCATTTTTCTTTGGCACTAGTCCTCATCCTCCTCCTCAAACCAAAGAGGTAGATCATGTTCTAGCAAGGTTTGGGTAGGAGGATATAGGGTTAATTGCTTGTACATGTGCCCGTTCTTTATGGTCATGTTCCCAGCTCGACAGCTGATGTAGGAATCAGTTGTAGCCAACCAGGGTCTTCCTAGAATGAGAGGATACCCAGTGAGCTTTACCTTTGGCTAGAGAAATAAGAAATCAACAGGGTACTCCCAAGAATCATTGGAGACCATCACATCTTCCACAATCACCTCAGGGGTCACTATGGAGCAGTTTGTTAGTTGCCGCATTGTCATGGTCTTCCTCAGAGAGCCTTGGAGGTTAAGTTTGAGCATTGTGTCCTTTTTCATCAAATAAATGGTAGCTCCTAGATCAATCAAGGTATGTGGGACCATTGTGCCATTGATGTGGACATCAACTACTGGGCTTCTAGAGTCCAAATACTTTGGATAGATTATCTACCCCAACATCAAGTCGAACAGTTGTCTTATAACATTGATGGTTGGGGCATCTCTCTTGCACCTTCCTCGATGCCTAAAGCACTTCTCTTTAATCAACCTATTGTAGATAGGCACATCTTTTATGGCTTGGAGAAGTGGTATCTTCACACATAAATGTTTCAATTCTCTGAGGAGTTCAATTTCTTCTGGGGTAGGCTGGGTTGTCATGGATAGTCTCTCAGGAAAGGCTGGATTTGCTTTAGGATTTATTTCCTCATTGTCTTCCTCAACCTCCTTGGGTGGAGGCTAGCTATCTGGGAGAACTTTATCGATTTGGAAGTTAATTTCTTGAATCTCCACAACATAAGTTGGGCATGATGGTTCCCCACTATACACTTGTTGAGCATGTCTGTTGTTCGGGTTCAGATTTGGCTGGGCAGGCATTTGGGGTTTCCTTGGTGGAGGAGAAGGTAACGGTTGTGTTTGGGTAGGTGGTGGAGGTAGAAGAGCGAGAAGAAAGTTGTATTGGGGTCTCCACCCATGATGAGATGCATTCCACTGAGCTTGCGGCTAAGCATAGGATTGAAATGAATGGGTGGCTGGTTGGGCATGATATTGAGATGTGAAGGACCAAGGAGGAGGCGTGGACCAAGAAGGATGAGTGGGGGGACCCCAAGAAGGTATGGAGGTGACTTGGTTGGGTTTGTAGTATGCCTGAAATGTCCCTTGCATCCCCTCCTAGTATGGTCTTGGTCCATGCGGACTCCTTTGGTTTATGTAATAGATCTATTCAGTGAATCCTTTGGCCCCTTGGTATACAACTTTAATTTTGGGCAAGGAAGGGAAATTATCTGTAGAATGATAGTCTTCATAGACTAAGCAAACCTCTATAGAGTTCAATGGGCATTCATTCCTAGGATGCCTCCTGGTGCATTTAGGGCAAAAAATGGCCAAATCACTCTCTTCTTCCTCTTGTTTTATTTTGATATGTAAGGTATCCATTTGCATGGGAACAGTCAACAGCATATCACTCTTGACGTCTTCAAGCATGTTTCCAATTTCACCTTTAATGGACGAATTGGAAGAAGAGGTACTGGCAATGCGTTGACTCCCCCTACCTTTCTTTCTGGCTTCTCTATAATGGTTTCTAAAAACAATCTTTATGTCCTCATAGGATAGTTGGTAGATGTCTCCCCCAGCCAGTAGATGGAGGGTGTCCAAAAGGTCTTCCTGAATTCCCATGAGTATGACCAACTTCAAAGGTTCAGGGTCAAGTGTACACCTGACCCTTTTGTAACTGAGATGGTACCTCTTTTCATAGTCTTCCAGGGACTCATCACCTCCTATGGTCATTCGAAAAATTTCTTCTTTAGTATCTTTTGACCTACAATAGTCTCGATACTTGTTGTTAAAGGTCTTCTGCATCTGAGCCCAAGTTGTGATGCTATTGCCAGGTAATCCCATGAACCAGCACAGTGCTGCATCCTTGAGAGTAGAAGGGAACAACTTCAATTTTTGCTCATCTTCTGCATAGTTATAGGTTCGACAAATGACAACAAAATCAAACAAGAAGGTGTCAGGATCTTTTGTATTCAGGCCATGGAAGTGTGGTAGGGCTGAAGGACTTATATTCTTCATTTTGGTGTCCCCATTGGTTTCCTGAATGGGGAAGGTAGCCTCTATTCTTTCTCCATTCCCCTAGCATTTTTGTTTTCAGCGATTGGCTCTAAAGGAACGTTTTCTTCTTCTTTTTCCCCTATAGGTTCTTCAAATATGTCTGGCTATTAACCTAAGGGTTCTTCTTGATTGCAGCCACCGAAGAAGAGAGAAGGTTGGTTGTGTGAAGCAGTGGGGGTGTTGGGCAAAATTTTTCCTAAGTTATCTCTATTCCTACGAGGCATGAAAGGAAATCTTTTTGGTTGGTTTTTGTTTCTTTTTCCCCACACTGAAATTACTTGCAAAAACTGAAATTTTGATTGAACTAAACAAATTGCAACTAGCTGAAATGTACTCGCTGAATGGAAATTTGTAGAATTGAAATAGAAAGCAAGGAAATGCAAAACTGAAAGAAAATAAATGACTAGTCTACTTTTGCCGAAATAAATTATTAGCAGAATGTTGCAATAGGAAATAGAAGAAAGCAGTAATCACATAATACTCTGATGCTTCCCTGATAACAATGCTAAAAAGTGGTGAGCGCCAGTATTGCAGCAAGAATGCTACAACTCCTGGGCTTCCAACTTTATGTTTATCAACCTTGTAGTTCGTAACAAACCTGGAAGCGTCAGTTCTATATGCACAAGTACTAGTTCTCGCTGTAGGTTGTCACTTGGTCAGCCAATGCAAGATCACTAGGAGATGAATCCAACTTCTATGGATTTTCAAAGAAGCTCTATGTGTGATGAAAGGAAAGAAATATTACTCTACATATGCTATTCTAAATGTAGAAAGGAGAAAGACTGAAATGTAAAGCAAAACCTAGTAAACCCTAACTAGCAAGCTAATTCTGCTTTTGCCTAAAACATTATGAAAATCATGAAATAAATGCCATTACCTACTCAATGAAATAAAAATAATCTAACCATGCTATTTCTGGAAGTAAATAAGTAAAAAAACATAATTGTGGATTTTTATGTGTTTTTATGTGAATTTAACATGCATCTAATTTATTGTGTGTGAGTGTGGCAGTGAACATGTGGCGTTAGAGGGTGATTTTGCAAGTTGGGAGGATGTAGGATCATGTGGATGGGTCCTAGGATGTCTTAGGTGGCCTTCTAGATGCTTTTACCACACTCAGCCTTCAAAATAAAGCCTACAAGAAAAACTATAGGAAGACACAGGAAAACTACAGGAGGAAAATAGGGAAACTACAGGAGGCCTTCAGGAGGAGGTCGAGAGAAATTTTCATTGTTTTGAGAGTGTGAGAGTGGGTTGAAAAGGTGGATGAAGTTTGGAATGAGGTGTTATGGTGCCTATAGTCTAGCATGAGTCACCAGGAGATGGAAAGATGATTGGGTTTGCTGAAGGAGAGAGGAAGAAGTTCTATGAAAAATTAAGGAAACTAGGGCAAAATTGAGGTGAGGTTTGGGAGACCTATAGGGCATGGATCAGATGGAGAGTGTGATTGCTGGTAAGCTAGAATATAGCTAGAAGAGATATGCTACATAGAAACTAACAGTCAACCAAGGAAATCAAGCAACCAATGGAATGAGTGCATACTAGAAAAGACAGAGTTTTGCATTAAAATGGCCTAAACTATGATGTATAGAAGGAAATGCTGGGAAATTCAGTAAGAAATGAAAGCATGCAAAATTACTATTGCAAATCAGGAAGTGAACATGGTAAGTAAGATCTAAAGAAAAGAAAAACTGGACTATCCACCTACTAGAGAGTTGTAAATACTAGAATTCCTATGAATGAGGAAAATCTGTGTTTTTGGAGCAGCAAGAGAGTCTTTGCCTCAAATCATGGTCTCAGAGGGAGGAAGAGAGCCCAAGGCGCTACTGCTAGATTTTTGAATCTTTTCTAACCACTACTTAACATGCTACAGTGAGTATAAATGGAAGCAAGCTACTAAATCATCAAAAGCAGCCTATTCTTAACCATAAAAGAAATACATCTAATAGCAAATTACTCTACAAACTGAAGTAAAGCATACAAATACAAGTAAAGAGAAGCTTGGCTATTTGGATTGGGCCCTAACCCAAGAGCTTCAACCCTCTGAGGTAACTCAGTGCTAGCTCAAAAAGGATTCCATCTTCATTATCAAAACAATAGCAAGATTACATGAAGTTGTCACAAAATAATAAGCTCGAAATTTGAGTAAAGTTTACAAAAGCAAAGAATTTGACCCTAGTGAGGACCTATGCCTTTCTACTTATACATCTAAATCTATGAAAAACTTCCTTAAAATCAAGGAGGCTTGGATCACAAAACTTGAGATAACTATCAGTCATCCTCCACTTGCTCGACTGCCTTCTAGTGCATGATTCCGTTGCTTGTACTCCGAGATGAATGAAGGGGAATTCGAAGTGAGGAGTAATAACTTAGTGGGTAATAACTTAAGGGGATTCCCTCCTATAAGTCCTTTCCTCTATCCACTTTGAGTTATTTTTGCAATTTGACCACTAGATCCTTGACTTTGATCTCGAAATCCACCAATAATCTGCATTAAATACATGTTAGACCACATGGCATCATAACTAACTCAACTCACCCTATAAGCATAAATATAATAAGAAAATAATACAATAAGATAAGAGAATGGTTGATTTGACTAGGTTAGGAGGTAAAATGAGCCCATATAATTTATGAGGCTCATCAGCTATGACCACCAGGATTATGTCATGCTGACATCACTTGTGCCATGTGTCAACCTATGATTTGTCCATATGTCTATCATAAATGTTCCCTTTGGGTGACCAAAAACATAGAATATGACTATCACATGTCATGCTCTCATTGGGTGTGATGACGTCATCATTCTCTGCCATTCAAGCCAATAATATGCTACCATGTGTCCTCTATGAGAGAGGAGAGAGAAAGGTCCCACAACCTGTTTTTCACTAATTTTCCTTTATAATTTTTTCAAAGGGTTCCTGACTTTTTCTTATATTTTGTTCCAATGTCCTTTAGGGAACCCCCATAGTGTGCCTCTTAAAACGAAGAGGCAAATCATCTATCTCGACATCTGATATGTCTAGGGTCAACCTCGCAAGGTCGTACTTTAACTCAGTCAATGCCTCTGCTGCATCTAGGTTTGGAATTGTGGGATATATTTTCTTATCACCAAGCCTATCATATTTGTGTGACCCTACCGGTCTCACTGGGGCTGGATCTGCATGATCATTTTAGACAATTAGCTTTAGATGCCAAAAAATTTCAAAAGATTTAAAAATTCAAAAGTAACCAAAGTGTGAAGTTTTTACCTAGATCACCCCACAACGTTCTAGTTGTAAGTGGCATATATGGATCAAATTTGTAGTCCATGCTTGCATATGGAAAACATTCAATTGTGGTTATTTGATTTTACAACCACTTGAAGAAGTCAAGAGTATACCAGATCGTTGACCCTTTGCCACCTCCGTGGTTTTCCATGAGTGTGACCCATTCCAACATGTGAGGTTCCCAAGGTCCTCCTCTCTCTATAGCTACATGTGGAGTGAGAACGGGGATCTGATATAGAGAGAATGAGATGATAAAGGCACCATACCCAAAGTTCTTGAGTTTTCATGTTATAACTCTAGTTAGTTTCTCTCTCATATTGATAATTACAGTAGGTTGCAAACACTCGACGATGGTTTGCATCTAAGCCTTTGTAAGAAAATGCAGAGCTTCACTACCACATAGTAGTTCAACAATGAACCTGATAGCTTTTGAAGGAAGCCTCGCTATGGTTTTAATGTCAATTTTCCCATCTTTGAGAGAATCTCCATCAGTGCAATGTTGTATCAGATAGGTGGCATTAATTTTGCCACCTCGCCTATGCCCATACAAAGAAATTCCCACCCCACAGTGTGGAAGCCCAGTCAATAAGTAAACGTCATCAGCATCAATGATGAGCCTATGGTATCCAACTATGACACATTCTTCTTGCACATTCCACTTTCCCACCATACATTCTAGTAAGTCTAGTTGGGCCTTCATGCACAGAATAATGAAAAACTTGTACAGGTCACAGTTTGTCAATGCTTATATGGTCTCAGGTTGGCTTAGAGTATCTATTTATTGTTCTTCATGCTCACATTCTCTCCACTCCATCTTTGTAGCTCAAAACCTTGTAAACAAAAAGAAAAGATCATTAGAAACAATTATGGAAAAAAATTGCAAGAAATTTGGGCATTTTATCCCCTCGACACTATGTGCAACTGACTGTGTAGAACAGTGTGGATGTGTGTGGTTATCTCCTTAGAAATCATGCACATCACATTTTTTAGTATGAAAAGAACAATCGATATGCAGAGGCCCGATAAGGGTCAACTAGGAACATCGAGGGTGTTTTCAATTTGATAACACTCACCAAAAAACCCAAATACATGCTGAAATGTGAAATTAAAACCATGAAAATGAAGATCTTAGAGAGGTGATTTACCTGGAGAAGACGACCTGTGATCTCGTCCAATGGTTTGCTCACAATCTGCCTCTCAAGTTCTTGGTGAAAAATGAGCTCTATCATTCTCAAAGGGTAAAAACAAATGGTAGTTTTTTTTACTTTTTGGGGTTTTTAAAGGTTTTTAGGCTTATTAAAATATTATTTTTTTCTTGTCAGACCTTAAAATCCAAATTTATAAGGTTTTTGACTATATTTTTGAAGAGTGATATGATTTTTTAGTTTAAGTGTGGAGATCGCAGGTTATTTACGAAAACATATCATTTTCGCATTGAGTATATTTTTATCACCTTTTCAAACTCGTTAAAACTTATGAAAAAGAAAAACCAAGGACTTCACATTACGCCCTTTTCAGACTCCTTAAACATGAAAATATCGTCGAGTACTTGATTGCTAGAACTTGTAAAAGTAAATGAACAACCTTCTATTCAATAAATTTTACCCCTTTTATGGACTGAATTAGACTATTTATGAAAATGGTATACGTTGACTAATCATGGTCAATAGAGTTCTCTCATGCATTATTTACCCCTTTTCAGTTTTGAGAGACTAAATTTACGAAAAAGGAAACTGTGGAGTTTGCTTATGTTTTTCTCTTGACTCCCTAAAAATGAAAAACTCAGCTTTACTTTCTCTAGGCTTGTTAAAACTTATGTTGAAAGAAATGAATGAGTTTTCTTTTTGTGTTTTTTCAAACTCTTTAAACATGAAAACAACATTGATTTATTCATTCAATAGACTTGCAAAACTTAAAAAGTGCATGACTCATTAAGCATGACAAGATCGAACCACTCCTTCCTAGGGTTTGTTAAAAATACTTCAAAGGAATCATCTGAAGGATGAGCTTATAGGAAAAGAATATGTTATCCTCCTCAAGCTTTCCAAAAGATAAAGACGTACTTGCCAGTAATGGTAGGGGAAAAGTGAGAAAGAACCTTTGTTTTTTCATAAAAGGTAGTATGAATCTCTTGAACATGACGCTATCGTTTTTTGTGTCCTGGTTGGTAAATCCATTTGCCTCTCAGTTGACCATACCTCATTGAAAGTATTTAGTTGGTTTAGGTATTATTTTTGAGTCAAATTCTCCTAATTCATCATGTAGTGTCTCTAAAATGTCCAAGAGAAGTCCAACCTCAGTCAAATTACTTTTCCATTCATAGCCTTCAGTCGCATTGACCATCCCTGAGTCAGTCCTGTATTACTCCAAATTGTTGTTCCTCAAAAATTGACAAGATTTGGTGTTGTATGCCCTCCTACAAATATTTTTTTCCTATTGATGTCAGCTCACTATCTAGGAAGTTGATCTAGAAACCTTCACTACCTTGAAGCCTGCATACCTTAATGGTAGGTTTCTCACCTTCGACAATAGGTTCTCATCATTGATCTTCGATCAAATTATTCTATGAGTGTTAGACATCAACACATATATTCACACTTTGTAGATTGTACTGGAAGTACCTTCAGAACCATTATCATTATTGGTTATTTCACTCACACTTGTTAATGGTTCACATCATTAACTAGTAATCAAACGGTTTCTACCATGTCCAACTATGAGACATTCACTCATATGGATAGATTCATACTATGGATCAAGAGATGGAGATCAAGACCCTAGATCTAGTGTCATCCATCCAAGCTACGTGGATTTATTAAATATTCATGATTGTAAACATATATACATTTATGATTGTATCAATACTATGTATTCTATTGACATGGATCTTGAGATGTATTTCCATAGTAGTTATTTGAGACATTTATACTCTGAGTATGGGAATGCCTACCTTAGTGTTGATTATATATTTCAGTGTAACATCTGATTGATTAGTTTCAGGTCTCCAAATATAGTCTCTAACCCAAACAATGGCATGGTAAAGCGCTTCAGTCATCAAACATCTCTTTCGACTTTACACTTCAGTGGGGAATCTGTTACACATCATTTTGTCACATTAGGCAAATGACCATCAGTTTGGATATTTCACTATCCATAAATGTTACCCAAAGCACACCTTTGCAAATTTATAATCCAAATTAGCCTAAAGAAAGTAGAATTTCTAGATCCCATGGTTAAAAACCTTATTTTTGGCTCCATGCGTAGTTCCCTAGTCAATCTCTACACATACGCTAGGAACTGCACAAAAGTGTACATTGTCTTACATTGTGGCCTATGGAGATGACTTAATGCATTTAAGAATTAAAAGTAAAGTCTAGAAGCATTATTAGTCATATCTTTCCAAACTAACAAACTTCAAATGGATCCTTTTTCTTCCCTCATCCCTCCCATCATGGAGCTAATCCCTCTCCTTGTGGAACCCCTACATCATTAGTGGATCTCATCCCTTGAAAAATGGATCCCAAACTTCCCCTCCTTGGTCTATAAAGCTAACCTAGGCCCAAGGAGTGGAGAGGATGGTTGGAAGTAGTCTTATACTACAAGAATAAGGTTAGAAGGCTATTCATTCAAGGGGAGGGTTGGCGATTGTGGGAAAGGACTTGCAACATCAAGGCTTCATGGTTGTAAGACTATTATCCATTTTATTAATATAAAGGAAATTGTTTTTTCACAATTATATATTTTTTGATAGAATTTGTAGGATTCCTTGATAACCTACATAGATTGTGATTGCATATTGATCAGTTTATGATACATGATTGGGTTAATTAGTTCATTTACATCTTATGTTATATATTGGATGCTTTGATCTCATGTATGTTTCTGTTTATGTATATTTCCTTTAGTACAACATGGATAAGCTATTGGAATCAATGGGAATAACTCTAAAGCATCAAGGAGTAGTGGATGATTGAAAGCTATGAAGGGAACTTCATTAACCATTTCGATTAAGCAATAAGTGGTGTCTATTATAGTATTCTTTTCAGTCAATCATAGTCTAGACAAAGGTAGCAATTCCTGGTTGTTTGTTCTAGATTTCTCTGAGGTCTAGGGAGATCGCTCTTGTTTGTAAGAGGAATAAGTCCACATAACACCCCCAAGATAATACCTCAACCCCAAATTTGTGGAACCCTCCTACCCATGGATCCCTCAAACTCAATTTTTATGGGGATTTCAAAGGAAATCTAGGACTAGCCACTACCATATATAATTATGCATATCCTCTTTGTTATGATTCCAAAAACTCAATAGAACTATTTTCTTTCAAACAAGGACTTCTTATCAACATTGGGAATGGATTCAACAACATAATTTTAGAAGAGGATTCTCTACTCATACTAAATATGATCATCAAGATTCTAAATGACACTCATCTATCCAAGGTTTCCAATTAATTGAACTTGGAAGGAGGAATAAAAATAATCTATGGTATTCTTGAAAATATCGATGGTTACCACTTCCCATGTGAAAATAAAGGGTGACAAGCTAGTAGACATACTAGAAAATGGAGGGGTAGTGGGGGAATGGGAATTAGAATCTCCATAACTATATTTCCATCATGATCCACACAGATGCTACTATTTGATGATGGATTAGTAGTACATACACCCACCATAGTGTGTGATAAATGATCCCTTATTGTATTAAATGGTGCGTTATATCATATGATATTCCAGGTGGTGGGATCACCACATTGGAATTCCCCTATCATGGACTATCCTACAAACAACACTGATAACACTAGAACATGAATTGAAGGTTATCAATGCAAGGGAGGGAGGATGATTGCACCACAGAGCCACTAGACTAGAGAAAATTTTAGAATTAGAGAAAGGTGCATTTGTATTATGAAGAGAGATAGGAAAATATGTGGAAAAAATGGCATTACTTCTTCTAGGCACCACATGGGATCATGAGCTCTCTGGATGAATCCTTCATACTGGGAAATGATTTAGAGCGACAATAATTCAATTCTAGGCATTGAATGGAATCATGAGGTCTCTATATGAATTCTTCATGGTGGGAATTTAATAATTGGTTGTCTCTTCTTATTATCTATCCTTAATTCTTAGGTGATGATTCCTTTTCAATGGTAGTTTTTCCTTATTGGTTATGTAAGGAATGTCGATCAAATATATATTTAGGGATTTAATGGTTTGCCTTATTAATTTAAAAAGGATCGATTCTTATTTATAATAGGATCTCAAGACTTATTATACCACCTTTTTCTAGATACTATCTCTCCAGTCACAGTATAATGTGTTATATTTTCAATTCTCAGTGCTTTGTCTTTGGTTGATTCATGGGTTGGATGTAGCAATCCAACCCTTAGGTAGGATTTATCCTTTCTATCTTATTTAGCTCCTTTGCTTTGTTATCCCTCATAACTCTCCCTATTCAACATTGTTGGGGTGGTTCCTACTTATTGGCTTAGTTGGTTGCTTTTGTCTCTCTATGTTAGGGTGTTACATGTTCTTTCTCTAATCAACATAGAGTGGGTTTGGGTTTTGGTTCTTGGCAATGACAATCCTTCCATTGACTAGCCATTTATTTCTCCTTGTTGGATATTGTTTGGTTGTGTTATATTCTTTCCACGACTAGGTGGGTAGACCTACCTATGGTTTTTTACATGGATTTCGCACATGGTTTTGGCAATGGTGATTTTCGGTCCATGGTATTTTGTAGATCTGGTCAAGGGAAATATGGTTATGTTCTAATCCAAGGTTAATGGATTGGGGGTTATCGATGTTTCAACATGTAAATATATGTATTGTAACATTGAATGGAACATAATAAAAAATAAATCTGGTAGTCCCAGTTTTGTGATCCAGGGGAAAATGTCAGTGTATATTTGTTTTATGTGTTATGCTCTCCCCATTGTTTATTTTCTGTTTTTAGAATTCGTATGCAGGTAATTTCTATATGGGGTTAAAACCTACATTTGGTATCAGAGTTGTTTTGGCTTCAAAGGGACACCTTTGCTGTCGAGGAGTTTTGCTCAAGCTTATGGTAGACCTTGTTTAGTGGAGATTTGCGGGATTGATTCTTGTGGTGAAAGGAGATGGCAAGAAATGAAAAGATAGAGATTGGGAAATTTAATGGTTAGAGTTTTGAGTTGTGGAAAATCAAGATGGAAGATCTATTTGTGGATAATGATTAGTGGATCATAGTAGATCTAGGTACTAAACCAATGATAATATCCGATGAAGACTAGAAGAAGTTGGATCAGAATGAAAAAAGCACAATTTGATTGTGTGTCTCAAATTCAGTATTGTTGAATGTATCAGGGGAAGCTATAGTGAAGGCTTTGTGGGATAAGTTAGGGACTTTGTACCAATCCAATTCTTTGGTAAATAAATCATTCCTACTAAAAAAGCTAGATAACTTGAGGATGAGAGATGGAGACTCAGTGACAGAGCATCTGAATGCATTTAATAATATGGTAAGCCAGTTATTATCTGTTCATATTAAAATTTCAGATGAAGATAAGTGCATCTATTTGTTGTGTTCTTTACTAGGTTCATGGGATAGTGTGGTTGTTGCAATAGGTAGGAATGCAACTACCTTGCAGTTTGATGAAATAGTCTCATCCTTGCTAATAGAGGAGATGAGATGGAAAAATATGGAGAGCTAGAATGGTGATGCCTTGTATGTATGAGGACGATCCCAAAACAGAAGAAAAAATAAGTCCTCGAGTGGGAGACCTAAATCTAGAGGTAGATCTAAATCTCCAGGAAAACTTGTAAAGGTGTGCTGGAAATGTGAAAAGGAAGAGCACTACAAAAGGGACTATAAATCTAATCTTGAGAAAGGAAAGGTATCTGATGATGCTCCTCTATAGAGGAGAAAGCCACCTCAGATGAAGGTGGGAATGTGTGGTTGGCTTCTTCTTCAAGTACACATGTAGATCATGAGGCATTGTTGATTGAATCAGGTGCATCCTTTCACTTCACTCCCCATAGAGAGTGGTTCTGCGAGTATGAGAAATATGATGGTGGTGATGTCTTCTTAGGGGATGACAGGAAGGCTAGAATCATTGGTCATGGAAAAGTCAAGTTGAATTTTCAAGGTGGAAGGATTAGAACACTTTTGAGTGTTCTACATATTCCTGCATTAGCTAGAAATTTGATTCTGTAAGCAATATGGATGATGCAGGTGTAAAAACAATGTTCGAAAAAGATACCTGCAAGATAGTTCAGGGAGCACTAGCATTGATGTGGGGAGTTCGGATTGGAATTCTGTACAAGCTACAAGGTAGAACTGTTATTTATGGGTGCAAAATTTTTGTGGTTCCTAAAAGTGGAGAAGAAAATTTAGTGGTCTCTAGAGAAAAGACCATGTTATGACATCAAAGGCTTGGACATATTGGAGAGAAGGGCCTTCAAATATTTCATGGTAAAAGTATGTTAGAAGGTATGTCTAATAGCTCTCTGGATTTTGATTTCTATGAAAATTATGTATATGGGAAACAAAATCAGGTGATTTTCCCCTCTGGTGGTAAGAGGGTGAAATATATATTAGAGCTTGTGCAAAGTGATGTGCTTGGAGCTATGTCGGTTCCATTACTACGTAATTCTGTGTACTATGTATAATTTATAGATGACTTCTCAAGGAATACATGGATATATTTCCTTAAGAATAAGTCTTAAGTCTTTGATAGGTTTAAAGAATTTAAGGCTCTAGTGGAAAACTAGAGAGAGAAGAAGATAAAGATTAAGAGGACAGATAACGACAGAGAGTTTTGCAAGAAGGAATTTGAAGGGTTCTATAAGAAGTGTGGTATATCTCTGCAGAAGACTACTCCATACACACTTGAGAAAAATGGAGTTGCAGAAAGAATGACCAAAACGTTGATGTAAAGGGCTAGAAGCATGCTCAGTGGTGTTGGGTTAGGATAAGAATTATGGGCAGAAGTAGTGGAGACTGCATGTTATGTAGTCAACAAATCACCTTCATTAACATTGGAGGATAAGACTCCACAAGAGGTATGTATTGGTAAGAAAAATTCTCTTTCACATTTGAGGGTATTTGGATGTGATGCATATGTACATGTTCTAAAGGAGAAAAGAACAAAGTTGGATAGTAGATCAGAAATGTGCATCTTTATTGGATATAAAGATGGTTTAAAAGGTTATCAGCTTTGAAACCCAGTAATAAGGAAGGTTGTGTACAACCGAGATGTGGTGTTTAGAGAGGTGAAAGATGTTATTAAACATGAATTCCTACAAAAGGAACTTGAGAAGATAGAGTTTGAGTTAAAGGAAGAAGAAACAGAGTCTACAATAGAAGAGGAATCAAAAGATGAAGAGCCACAAACTCCAGTTGTGAGAAGATCAGTTCGAGAAAGAAGGAAACCAGAAAGGTATAGTCCATCTACTTTCTGTTCAAATTTTTATTTATCTATTACTGATGATGATCCCAAAACTATGAAGTAAGTAGTAGATTTAGAGGATGAAAACTCTGGAAAGAGGCCATGGTTGATGGAATGGCATCTTTGCACAAAAATGGGGCTTGGGATCTGGTGGAGTTGTGAGCTATAAGGAAACCCTCTGGAATCAAATGGGTGTTTAAGAAGAAGATGAATGCAAAAAGAAAGGTGGAGAAATAAAAATCTCGGTTAGTAGCAAATGGTTATTCCTAGGTGTCGGGAATTGATTTTGGTGATATTTTTTCTCCTGTTTATCTGTTGTTGTGTCTTTTGATTTTGAGGTAGAATACATGAATGTGAAGACAACATTTATTCATGGGGATCTGGAAGAAGAGATATACATGAAGCAACCTAAAGAATTTGTAGTGAAGGGTAATAAAGAACTGGTATGTAAGTTAAAAAAGTCTCTGTACGGGTTAAAACAGTCACCAAGGACGTGGTATCAGAAATTTGTTACATTTATAAGGGGATTTGGCTTCACCAAAAGAACACAAGATCATTGTGTTTATTTTAAATTAATTGGTGATTATGTTATTTATCTGGTCTTGTATGTGGATGATATGTTGCTGGTTGGAAATGACAAAGAAATTATCCAGGATTTGAAGACAAAATTATCCTCCAATTTCGACATGTAAGATCTTGGTGCTGCAAACTATATTTTGGGCATGGAAATTAAATGATATTGGGAAAAGAGGAAGCATTGGTTAAACTAGGTATGTCGACACAATACTGCATTGGTTTAATATGCAGAGTAATAAACCGGTGAAGGTTCATATTCCTGTAGGAATAAAGTTTTCTGCTGAACAATGTGCCAAGGAACAAGAAGAGGAAGAGGACATGTCCCATGTTCCATATGCAAGTGCAGTTGGTATTCTAATGTATATTGATGTTTCATATGATTGCAAAATGAATTTATTTATAAACCTTGAACCACTTTCCTTTGAATAAGATGATTCTCATGATGAGTATAAATAAGTAACGGAAAAGGAGTATTATGCTCTCCTCAAGAATGGTACATGGAAGTTGATGGACCCTCCATTTGGAATCAAACCAATTGACTATAAGTTGGTTTTCAAGAACAAACACAAATTAGATGGATCACTTCGAGCTGAAATACAATTCATAAAGTTACATGGTGGATCCAATTTTTTACCTAAATTAAGTATAAGGGGTTCACTTATATGTTATTGTATTTTGTCTTATAGCTGAGCAAAGAAACCATGATTGGCAAGTTGGAAGTTGGAGAAAACCACAAGCCTCAAATATCACCATAGAGAGTACATTTTCCTTTGTACATTTCTATTTCCATACGAGAGAAAAGAGAGCCCACCTTCTAGTTAGGTTTTCTCTTATAATGATTCCCAAAATAAAACTTATAAAACTTTCATGACAAAAATATACCAACATCTTTCGAGGCTTAACGATAAAACTAAGATATGTAATTAAAAAAGACATTAATGCAATAAATGTGAAACAATACTTTAACTATGTGGCCTACGCTACCTTACACGGCTTCCGGTATCTTCAACGCCATCTTCGGGCAATACCTCTGAACTTATTACCACATAAATGATAATATTCGCCTCTTTTGTGGAGAGGGTGAAAGCATTGTATGACCTGAACTTTTGAATCGCTTTATAAACTTCACTAACACGCCCCTCCATATGAACTAAGAAGGTATAAACTTGTGCACAAAATAACGACTGTCATAAATTGATATCAAGTCAACAGAAAAAATCTAACTAAGATCGTTGATATGAATGATCAGTTGGGTATCAGTTATCATATGGATTTAAGGGCCTCTACCCAGAACAATTACCGCCCACACCCGGATGCCAGGATTATTGTTGAGAGAATGTCGAATTCATTGAGATGGCACCTCTGTTACTATTGATCCCCGCGTATGGGAACAAGTATTGATTGGGAGGACAATATGACTGAGGCATGGAAATAGAATTAGTGCTATAGGGCTACCATATTTGTTCAGTATATGACAAGTTCTGTGTGATCCCTGCATCGAACCTATTTCCGACCACAACACTACTGTTCTCATAATCCCGTTGAGGATATAAATATGGATTATATTCCAATATGCCCATTTGTCCCGGCGGTGCAAATGTGTTGTTGCTGCCCTCCATCCTCACTCAATCATTCACTCTTATTCTTCTTCTGGCATTTAGAAACCAAGACTGGAAGTCCATAGAATTTGGGTGTGTCATAATTTGCTGCTGAGGGTATGAAATGAATTGCAACTGATTTGCAGTGTCCCCTGCCGAGGAAGGTGGAAGATTAAGGAGGTTGAAACCCATATTGCAGTGTATTTGGATTTGCAGTGAAAGAGTGCTCCATAAAATTCCCTTGTTCGTAATGTCCTGCGACATTCTGCAGATCATCATGAACGGGAATCGAGCTGTCGTTATCAGGAGTGACATAAGCGCCATTGAAGCTGTCGTTATCGGTGATGGTGGAAGTGGAAGTACGTGTTGTAGTCGATTGAATGGCCTGTTGTGACAGCATTGTAGATAACCCATATTATGTGAATAACCATTCAATGGTGTCACCGTTGGATTTAAGGCGAAGCTTTTCAGCTAGTTTGACAATCTGTGGTACACACTTCGTGGGTACTCGAACTCTTCTATAGCGCCCATCCTCCATTAGGCGGTGCATGTCTTTTGTGGCTCGCGGCCTTCCCTCCTACGACGGGAGTGCATTCAACGTCGTGCATGGTGGGTCAACAATGAGTAGCTCACGGGGCGCGGAAAACTTGTGAGGAGCATTATGTGTTAGTAAGTTGACAGTAATCAGTACTCTCATGGTTAATGTTGTAGCCTGACCAGTTCAATTATCTGTGATCTGAAGTATGAGAGCATGAAATTTGCGTGAGACCCTTTTTGTCTTCTTCCTGTGGCATCCTCTTATAGCAGCGTACCAGATGAATGAGCTTTTCTTCAAAGTTTACATTGCCAGCGAAAAGATCCTGTAGCCAGGAGTGGATCATGCTCTACAACAAGCAAATTCAAAATGAACCTTACACTACGAAAATTTTTCTTATAAATAATTAAGGAGCCTTCACAATCTTCTTCATCGTGGCCTCTTCACACTTAAAATTATGTTCTTAGTTTGTTCCTAAGGGAGAAAGGCAGCTGCAGGATCCACCACAAGAGTCGTAAGTAGTAGAGATAGTGCACGAGGTAATAACTTTTACAATGGTTGTTTATTTTAAATATGGGCAAATAGTAAAATTCAATGGGTCAAACTTCTATATTTTTTTTTCATTAAATTCCAAATGAATTTGATGCATAAAAACCTATGGAGCTTAGTAAAAGGACTAGAACCAGCACTCTAAGATCCAAAACAAGCTGAATGGCAAAACATGAAAGAAAGAGCTAAGTCTGTTATAAGATTATCTTTGTCACATTCAAAACTTCACCTCATCGACTTAGGAAAGTATTCTTCACAATTATGGGGACACTTAAGCAAGATATTTGGGGAAAACGCTGTGAATACAAAGTTTTCTTTGAAATTGCAACTATTCAAACTCAAAATGCATAATGGGGTATCATTGTCTAAACAAATAAATGATATAAAATCGCTCACAAGGAAGCTGGAGGAAACTGAGGTAAAAATAGAAGAAGAAGATGTTAAGGCTATTTTGTAAAATAGCTTACCTTCAAATTATGATAATTCTATTTTCACCTTAAGTTAGTTTTCCTCTCAATCATTAGATGAAATGATTGTAGCACTCTTACCAAAAGAGCAGAGGATGAAATCAGGTAACGCATAGGACAACTCATGACAATTTTATATATAAAAGTAAGTTGTTTTGGCATGTAATTTCATATATAAAAGTTTGATATAAGTTCACCAATACATAATATATAATTAATATTATTTCATAAAAATAAAAATCATGACGATAAGAATCTAACAAACATAAACATCATCTAAGATACACATTCGAATTCACTACAATCATCTAATTATATATACCTCTAGCACATATAAATGTCATTAGCTAGCACAAAAATCTAATAATCTAGCATGGTATCATAATTGTGATCATATTTAACAAAACACGGACATTGTAATATAACATCATCACCACACACATTCTCAAATTAATATAAATATCATGTCAAATAACTACTATCACATACACATTTATTTTCAAACACATTAAATGAACATATCTAACATGACCTAACAATATACACATCAACACCAACATATAAATTAAGTACATAAGAATGAAAAAAATGCACCATATATATATATATATATACACACACACACACACACACACAAACAAGTCTAATAACTACATCTAGTGAAATAACTGCAATCGAATATTTGATACAAAAAACATCGAGTGCCAACTTGGTCTTCAATAGAAAACAATTGATGGAAAACTATTACCTCAACATCTTTTGAAATATGAGGTAGAGGACGAGGTGGGTGATCAATAATAGAAGATGATGGATGGTCAACTACTGCCTCAACATGATTTCTTAAACTCTCAAGTGGAGGATGAGGTGGTTGATCGTTTCTGTTAAGAGAAACATAAGGCATATCCTCTAGCTTTGGCATCTCATCATCAGGTGACTGAGGAAATGCACTATCAGAGGAATCACAATCACCACCCTCATCATCATGATCACCATAAGTATCATGATCACCACCCTCATCATCATGATCACCACCCTCATCTGACATATATTCCACGATATCCCTTGCATCCCTCATCACTTCTAGTAGCCTAATAGCTCTAACTATAGGAAAAGTAAGAGACATCATCTCACAAAAAGGGTCCCTGTAGAGATCCATGAACCTAGGATATGCATTAATATCTCGAGCCCTCCCAAGGTTGACTCCCTCCTCAACCAAAACTCTAGCCAATCTGTTGCAGTAGTCCATCCAAAATTGTAGACCAACCCTACAACCCTAGATAACCACACCCCCTAAAGGATGTGCCTAAAAATCTTGGGCCTCGCTCATTTCCTCATATCCTCCATTCATTGTGGGAGGAGGAATTTCCCCATCGAATGTGCTGATGTCTACAAAATATATAACACATAACAATAATTAGACAATTTAAAAAAACAACTTAAAATTGTGTTAAAATAAATTTTATTCTAATTAATTAAAACAATAAAATGAAAGTAGATTAATTTAAAGAAAACACTAATATTACCTTTGTATTTGGAGGATCAACCAATGTGAATAGGATTTTGGGACGATATCTTTAATCAATCCCCGTGTATGGAAATGACAACGATAAAACACATGTTCATTCTCACTAGCCAGTAGCACCAGTGCTCAACATAAATCCTCGTTGGATATTTCGGTAGGCCACTCTTTCGCATCATCTACCCCCACATGCACATTCGTACCTCAGTGATTAGCCTAGGAGGGTGACGGTCGAATGTAGGCCTCATCTCTGAAAACCTCTCAAAAAATAAACAAAAAATCACTGAAGCAAAAGGGAAGGTATCCCTCCCATGTCTCAATGCATGACATCTATCTAAAGGCATATAAAACTGCCTCAAAAAAATGGAAAACCATCTAATACAATGTGGTGCCAG
Organism: Pinus taeda; assembly: GCA_000404065.3. Lineage (NCBI taxonomy): Eukaryota > Viridiplantae > Streptophyta > Pinopsida > Pinales > Pinaceae > Pinus > Pinus taeda. The sequence continues at coordinate 78,485 of APFE031693772.1, forward strand.
AATCAAATAATCAAGATAATACAAAAGAGGGAAACTAATGTGATTTCCATCACTACTAGAGTGTGAAATAGTGGTGACTAATAATGGTAGGCACCTAAACTCCTATGCAACAAAAGAAGAAATATGTAGTTGTCGAGCACGCACTTGAAAATCTGTTGGACGTACTGCATGAGGCACAATATATCTCTGCGTGTAGGCAAGTTGATTATCAGTGGAAACCCTAAGGGGGACATCATGGAATTGGGAAGAATCCTCTCCTCTCTTGGATAGGCTAATGATAAAGTATATGTCCTTCTCAGAGGGCTTATACCACACCCTAGGACCGAGACAAAAACCTTGCTACTAGGTACTCCATCAACGTATCACATGTGCCAATAAGACAAAGTTCATCATCAAGGATGCAACCTCCTCATAGTACTTGATGAGGCCTAAATTCTGCTTCAAGCACCTGGGTTGTTGCAGTAATACGACGAGGGTATAAATCCATCTCCCTCTCTTTAGAATCCCATGTCAGACCATATTGTATGGGTCTGCCATTTGGTCCTGCTTCTCTTGTAGCTCCCTTTGCTAATGTCTTTACTACATGATTGACCTATAAATTACATCAACCTCATACAAAATATATATATCTTTATTAAATGAAAAATCTGTTTATAAATATGGAAACAACATTCAAATAACAAAAAAACATCAGTGCTCCCAAAACACCACAGCCAAGCACTAGCTTTAGTGTGTTGTCAAACACAATTGCACTGGCATCGGCGTAGACATACATATGAAGCATTGTTGTTGGTTCAAAAATTTAAATTTACATCGCGGTGCATCGCACTAATGCAATAATGTGCATGTATAACCTTTTTGCACCAGTACAAAACATTCAGGATATCAAACACACCGAGTTATAGCTATATCTTTTAAATATTATTTTTTCATTGTGTTTGGTAAATATAAACACATTGGGTGTAAAGTATCGATGTACAATTTATAGCTTTCTCGATGCATTTTCATTTATGAAACATACTAGAAACATAGCAGTGTGTTATGTTTATCACCAAACTTTAGTGCACCCTGCAAATTTATAGGGTGCACTGCTATTAGTGCGAGCCGAACATATCGAGTATCTTTCTTTTTTTTCAAAAGAAATGGAAATTTTAAGCTAATTTTCAATTCTAATATGCTAAAATATTAAATTAGAAAGAAACATAAACATTAGCTGGACATTTTCGCATCAAGGAGGCATTTTTGACGCATAATGGAGATTTTCTTTTTTTTACTACGGTTTGAAAAAATTGGAAGGTTAGGGAGTAAGCATGGTATGGAATGATGGTGAGCAAGAGAAGAAGCAATGTCAAGGAGCTTGCATGAGGAAATAGAGGCACCAATGTTTCAGAGCTCTCCAGTACTATAAATGGTAAAAATGAACTTTATGGCCAGGAGAGTTTCTTTTAGTTAACCCTCCTCCGGTGCGTTACTATAACCACACTAATGTGAAATATATTGAAGACAACCATGTCTTTTTTTTAAATTAAAAAATCTATATTGATGATTTTGTTAAGATACCCGAGGGCATTCTAAAACAAGTATCACACCAATGCTTTGTTTGACTATAGCATCACTCTTTTATAAAAAAATAAAAACTGCCTAGTGGTGCTCTTTAGAAGACACCCGAGGGTGTTATAGTACATTTACTGCACTAGTGCATCGTTGGAAAATAACACCGTTTTTTTTTTAATTTAAAAAGTATAGTGGTGCTCCTTCTTCATATGCACCAGATCATTTTACTACATGAAGGGCACCAGTTATGTGGGTGTATATAACATTGAAAATTTTTAAAAGTAACATTTTTTGAGTGTTATCAATTATTCAAACACTGATGCATTGTGTTATTTAGTGCACTATGTTATTTTATTTTATAGAAATATTTTTTCCACGATGCACCATGTTCTATGCGTCACTAGTGCTTGCATGGATAGTAAAGCACTGATGTGTTTGTAGATTGTATACACACTGTCCAGAAAACATCCGCTAAAACATATCCCTACCCATCTCTGCTACAAAATTATTTTTGGGCTATTTTTATAGGTGCTTCCACAAAAACATTTGCCATAAGGTATTTTCCTTGTAGTGTTTGGCCTCTACTATCTTAGCCACTAGTGACCCCCCTTGAGAAAATGAAACTATTAATATTATTGTTGAAACTATTACTCTATATGCATATGCACTGGAAATGGCATACAAAACACACTGAAGAACATGGAAGTGGAATAAAGGGCATGAGTTGCCTTCGTAACCCAAAATTCTGGTTCAAAAAAAGATGTGAAGTAGCCCACTAACTAGTTCAAACAAAGCTTTGGAGTATGGAAGGGAAAAATAGTATGTACACCAGCTTCCTTAAACCAAAAAAGTTATAGTTAATGATAGATAGAAAAAGAAAAAATAGAAGATATGTAATGAAATAACTATAAAATAAATTGATTTCTTTCTTAAATTATGAGAAAAGATCATGGGTTCTCCATCAATTCTTGCCTCAAAACCTTCTTATGGTTTCCTTTGTTCTTGCTTCAAAATATTCTTTCAGTTTCCTCTATGCTTGCTTCAAAATATTTGTTTGCTTGGTTTCCCCTATACTTGCTTCAACCTCAAAATCTTCTTTTGGTTTCCATTGTTCTTGCTTAAAAATATTCTTTCGGTTGCTTCTATGCTTGCATTTTTGTTCAATTTCATCTGTAATCTTCACTCGATTTGCTCCTTACAACCATAGCCAATCCTATCACTATTTTTTCTCTAGTGGTATTTGTTTTGTTTCCTCTTTACAACCATAGCCTCCAATTAAGCTTCCTCCTAATTTTGTGCTCATTGATTAAAATTTCGCAGATAATCAACTATCAATTACTCAATTTTCTTTTATAGACATGGAATAAATTTTATCGATTCAGACTTAGGAAAAGGAACATGCATATAGCCACATTGAAATTGAGTCTACAACTACTTGTTTGTCGATGAACTTCAAAATATTTTCAAGTTTATAATATAGGTATTAACTATCAAACATTAAATATTAGTGAAGTAATACTAATATTACTTGGAAAAGATGTAAATTAATATACAATTTTATCTTAAGATATTAACCCATAATGTGGAGTTGTTACCTTAGGAAGAGGTCAAATAAGATGGTGAATGTAAAAATTTGGTTAAAAATGAAATGCAACTAAAAAATAAATGAAAAACATAGTAAAAAAATATGAGTTTCTTTAAAATTTGGCCTAAAACATTGAAATGATCATCCGTTTTTGTGCAAGGTTTATATCAAAAGGCCCAACTAAGCACTATAGTCTATGAAGCCTTAGTAAAGGGGCTAATAAGTTGGTCAATATTATTTCATTATTTTAAAAATTCCTCTTAAAACTATTTCTTTTAATTATTTATCTTGCGTAATTTAAGTTTTTGAAGAATAAAATAACTCATTATAATATAAAAAAAAGAAAAATGTAAATTATGAATAAAAATTGTAAACTACAATTTATAGTTAGATTAATATGTTTATTTTTCAAATAGGATTTTCAAAAATTCAATTTATTATTAATAATTATTAGGTAAATGGTACCCCATGATACATCTCACATTGGCCAAATTAAAAATAAAATAAAAATTAATTAAATTATAACTTTATTTTAAATTATTATTATTAATAATTATACAAAGAATCAATATATGAGTTAAACAAATATACATTTTTATAAACATGTAACAATATTTTTTTCCTATGGGGATTCATCCCCACTTTACCATGGATATTTTTAACTTGTAATTAGCTTTTGTGACAATACAATGACTTATCAATATAGCGTGCCCAATATAACACATAATGATATGTCATTTCCTTTAACTAATTAATTTACAGTAAATTAGTTAAAAGAGCATAATCAACTTGGAGATAAATTTTAACCCTTGATTTGTGAACACTACTATGAATATTCATTGAGGTTAAATGTCTACCATCCACCCAATGATCAATGATAATTAAATTAAAATTGTGGAAGTACTATTAAGAAATAGACACGTGTCTAATTTGGAATAATGCTTCTACAATTTTAATTTAATTATTAATAGTTATTAGGTGGATGGTAGAGATTTAACTTCCTTGGAATATTCTAGAATATTCATAGTTGTATATACAAATTAAAGATTGGGATTTATCTCTAAAGTAGTTGTGCCATTTTGCCCGTTTTACTTAAATTGAATAATTAAAACAAGTGTAATATGCAACATTACTGATTAGTACCTACGTCTTATGCAAAAAGTAATATATATATATATAATTGACGGTCTTCATTGAAAATAAGGCACGGTCTAAGGAAATTCGGAGGAGAGGTTTTACGGGAGCCGAATACCGTCAACAATGGTGGACGCTAAGGCCATTACAGTCAGAACTCGCAAGTTCATGACTAACAAGCTTTTATCAAGGAAGCAATTTGTGATTGATGTTCTTCATCCTGGCAGGCCAAATGTATCTAAGGCCGAACTGAAGGAGAAGCTCGTGAAGCTGTATGAGGTCAAAGATCCGCAGACAATATTTGTCTTTGGGTTCAGAACCCAATTCGAGGGTGGAAAATCGTCAGGGTTTGGCTTGATTTATGACAGCTTGGAGCACCCCAAGAAATATGAACCCAAGTACAGGCTTATCAGGTTCAGCAATGGGGGAGCGATAGCAGGAAGCCCCTGCTGGAAATCGGCTGAAGGATTAACTGAATTGAACGCACTGCCAAGGATTTGGCACCACAGCGAGCCAACCAACAAATCCCTCGCGGTTGATCGGTCCCCTGCGGCAGATCGATCTTCGCTCAGATCACGAGCGTTCTCTCCTTACCTGTCTCAGGGTTTCTTTCACTGGGTGCTGCTTGAATCTAATATAACAGGACATGGCACGGACGATGCAACCCACCATCGACCAGATCTACCAGCAAAAACCCATCTCTACCCTGATTCGTTTAAAGACAGGGAAGCAACGATTTGGTCGGAAACAGTTGTGTGAACAAGAGTTGAACAGAAAATAGTGACACTATTGCCCATTGGAACTAAGGGTGATGACCCAAATCTGATAACCGAGATCCTTACGATGAATGGATACCAGAAGGGACAAGTGTGCGCTGATGGGTATGAATCGAGCAGATCTCAAGATATTATTATGGAATGGTCTGGATCTGCTGGAATACACTCTAGATCTGTTGCGAATGAATCAGAAAAACTGCTGACAGGAGGTGGATAGCACCTTTACTCAGCCGGAGGGCATATTAACCAAGAGGAACTGCTAGATCTATTAAAGTTAGGACTCCACAAGACTGATCTACTCCGCATGGACGCAGATCTGATTCAGATTTTCATCAAAATGATTGGGGGCAAACACTTCTGCATGCGGCTCAACAAGGGGATGAGCATCCATGCGTTAAAAAAGGAGATCCAGGGTCACCTTGGAACCCCAGCTCAATATCAAAACCTTATATATTCTGGATACAGTATACTGGACAACCAAACACTCCAGTACTACGTTATTGCCAGTGATTCAACCATTATTTTAATCTCCGCACTGCGTGGCGGAAGCACTCGTTCCAGCTCTAAAAATACAGGTTCCTTTCGGGATGCAGTGAAAGGAAAGGAAAAAATGAAAAATAAAGCAGCACCACCACCAGAGCTACCAGGACCCTACATTGTTGAACAAAAGCCAGAATCACCAACGCTACAAGTATTTGTGCCAGAGGTAATTAATCTACACACAGATCTATCCAAAAATGCAGTTATTTGTAGATTTAATGGTTTCTGGCCAAAATCAGATGCCCTGCACCAATGGATATTTTCAACATGGACAGCTAACTGTGAAATTTACCTATGCCCTAAAGGGTTCTTCATAGTTAGATTTAACACAGAACAAGAACGAGACAACATTATCAATCATGGGCCTTGGTTCTGGGGCAGTGTTGGCCTCTTCATCATCCCCTGGTATTCTGATTTCGACGCCAATACAATGAAAGTCTCAACTATGAATGTATGGGTAAGGCTACATGGTCTCCCCCTACATTTTTGTCATCACAAAGTACTAATTGCCATTGGGAACTCTCTGGGGAAATTCCTAAAAATGGATGAAGATAGAGCTATCAGGGGAATATTTACATTTTCCAGAATATGTGTAGAAGTGGACCTGAGTCAGGGGCTACCTGATCATATCACTCTGAACTTCAATAGTTCTCAATGGATACAACCGCTCGACTATGAGAACACAACGTTCCAGTGCAGGGGTTGCATGCAAACTGGGCACCTACAATATGACTGCCCATTTGCTCGAAAGGACCCCAGGAGAACCAAGAAACAACAAAAAAAGCCCAGAGGGTGGCAGCATACAAACCCATTGGAAGAAGAAGACATAAGCATGAATCCTACAGAGAATTAGACAGAACCCGATACTCAAATGAGACAGAAATACACACAGGAAGAGAACACCCCAATTACTCACTTGGGGCCACACATTCCAGAGCTGCAACAAGAGCCACAAATGGAAGTAAGTGGCATCAAATGAACTCATGGATCAAAGGGCTCAGAATCTGACAAAGAACTTCCATTGATCCCAATGGAAAACCAGCTAGCTATTATTACACCCACTCTTAACACTGGCAGTTGGCGACGGGTGGAGAAGAAGAAGGGCAGAAAAGTTTAGGCTTGCTAGAACGTTTTTTCTATATTGTTATTTCTGTTGCTTTCCTGTCATTACAGGAACATCCATTTACTATTTTGTTTTTTATTTTTGTTTGATGGTTGTCATTACAGGAACAACCATCTGCATATGCTTCAAGCATCTACAAAATGTAATTTTATCAATATGAATAAAATTACGACTTTTTTCTACAGAATATATATATATATATATATATAATATTATATATATATATATATATATATATATATATATATATATATATAATAATAAAAAACTTTCATATAATTTTAAATTAATATAATATTACAAATCATATAAAAATTTAGGTCTTCTATATGTGTTTTGTATGATCAAAATTTTTATCTACAATAAGGGTTTATTAGTATATCAAAATTTATTTTGGATTTAAGTTTATACATATCAAATTTTATTTTGAATTTAAGAGAACATAATCACTCATATAATAGATTGACAATAGACGCAGGGAAAGTCAATGTTTTTTGACCAAAATAAAAAATGTTATAAAAAATGTTTTAAAAAAAAAAAATAAAAAATAATTGAAATCAATTATGGGTTTTGGGCAAGTGGTATTGGTAAGCCATGGTAATTGTAAGAAGGAATATTTACAACTTAATTCGGAAATGGTGGTAAATATCATGGTAAGAATCTGTTTACTTCCACATTAATTTATGTAAAAAATATAAAAATTAAATTAAAATAATTTATAAAATATTGATTTGAAACGTTAGTTTTTTGGGCATGTGGTATTATAAGCCATGGTATGTACAAAGCTAAATTATCATGGCAATGGCGACATAATTTTTATGGATTTTAATTTTTATATAAATTTTTTTATATTTGACAATTAATTAAAACCGCATAAAAATAGTCATCAAAACAATTAATAAAAAACAAGTTTACATTTTTTTTTCAAAACCACAATTTTAATATTATTTTTCTCAAAACTATTGAAAGACAAAGTTATATGACCAAACTAATATATAAATATAAAGATATATATATATCATATATAATATATAATATATATATTAAAAATATTATATTATAATATATATTATATCTTCAACACATAAAAATGTCACATGAAACAATACATATGTCTCATGAACAATTATCACATGAGTTATCGGATTTGTTAGAATTTTGTATGAAACATAATATTGGCTTATGCTAATTAGAACAATCTATCTTAATACAATAATAATCTTGATTATAATGTGAGGTTAAATTTGCGTGGGTTTTTTGTAATCTAGATGGAAATATTTATATTACAAATAAATTGAGTTTACATTGATAGCAATCTTGTCCCAAAAAATTGTGTGGGAACTTGAAAACTAATAGACTGGCCATAATGCACCTATAATCTAATACGCCATAGAAGTCACCATGACTGCATAGTAGAAATAAATAAAACATAAACCAAAATAGACAAGTGTAGAACTACTAGTCTAAGACAATAATTGGAGAGATAACATTAGAGTTTCCCTGAGGTATTTCTTATACTAGTGAGTTAATGACAACTCAAGTGTGAGGACACGAACTAGAGCCAAAATCTGAGTCAGGGGCCACTAAGTGTTGCATGGTTAATAATCTTGTTTTCTCCTTTTTAATGTATATATTTTCAACTTATGATAAATCATTCTTTTTATTATTTAATAATAATAATAATTTAAAATAACGTTATAATTTAGCTATTATATATATATAATATATATATAAATATATATATATATATATATAATATATATATATATATATATATATATATATATAATTTATGCAAGTGAGATGCATTATGTACTAAGTGTTTTGATACTTATTATGGGTTGATGCTTATTACATTTACAAACTATTTAATTTATATGGTAGAGCTATTGTTATTAGTACTCACAAATTAAAGGTTTAGATTATCTCAAAAGTAGTTATACTTTTCTACCCTTTTAATTGAATTGATTAATTAAAAAAAATGTTATATGAACAAGTGTGTTTTTGGGCATGTTGTATTGATAATCCATGGTATTGACCCATGACATTACAATAAAATATCTTTACAAGTCAAGAATCTTGGTTAGCTGAGGGTCCATCTCCATGGTTTAAAATTCTTATTACATGTTTTTTAAAGCATGTATTCCTTTTAACAATATTATTATTATTATTATATTAATATATAATTTAATTTTTATGATTTTTTAGTCTTGGCAATATGAGAAGTAGCATGAAATAAGTTATTTGATTCTTATCATAGATTGATATGTATTGACATCTACCATCCATTTAATTTATATGACTACACTAGTTATAACTATAACCATTCGAAAATTAAAACAACTATTATTATTTTTATCTATTGGCGTAGATCCATATTAAATCGGGATCTACCAAGATGAATAAAATACTTTTGCACTCTAAAAGAGGTTTTCACCTCAATAAATTTGATCCCTCTCGATCCTTGGTAGATACAAAGTTAAGATGGATATATGTTGGTTTATATGAACAAATAAGATTGCTAGTTTTTAGTTTTACCATAAATACATAAATACATTGAAAACCAATAAACATGCTAAATGTTATTTATTCCAACTTTTAAGTCTTTTATATTTTACCACTAAACCGTTCATAATATACACTATTGTACACTTTCCAGATGATTAACTAGGATCATAAACATAATTTTCCACATGCATATACATGTGTGCAATGTTTACATGATGTGTCCATGTAGTCTATCTACAAACCTTGCTAGCGGTAATCATGCCACTTCAGTTGAGGCTTGGACTGCTTAATGCTCAAATAAATTATATATACTTTACATATAAAGGTAACCTCTCTCTCTTCCCTCTTGCTCTTCTCTCTCTCTCAAGACTTTTATCTCCCTATTTTTCCCACCTCTCTCTCTCTCTCTCTCTCTCTCTCTCTCTCTCTCTTCATCTCTCTCCTCTCTCTCTCTCTCTCTCTCTCTCTCTCTCTCTCTCTCTACTGGCATGGATAGAGGGTTTAAATATATCTAAAAAGTAATTATAACCTTTTTTCTTTTAGATTTAATTAAACATATGTTATAAAATAAAATTATTTTGATTGTGAAATGAGTTATGGTTTTTGGGTATCTCGTATTGATAAGACATGGTATTGACCTATGGTATTGTAACAAATCCTATTTACAAGTCGATAATATCCATGGTAAAGTGGAGGTAAATATTTGTGGTTAACAATCTTGTTATATTGTGATTTTATTGTAAGTATTAAGTTTTTATGTGTTTATTAATTAAATTTAAATATGGTGATTAGGCATCTAGTATTGATAAGCCATGATATTGGCCCATGGTATGGTAGCAAATCCTATTTGCAAGTTAATAATATCTAAGCTAAAATGAGAGTGAATACACATGGTTAAAAATCTTGTTATATTATAGGTTTATTGTAAGTATTAATTTTTTTATGTGCTTATTAATTAAATTTAAATATGTTTACAAAATAATTATTTTAATATATATGGATTTTAATTTTTACATTTTACATTACATTTTACATTATATTTTCGATTATATATTTTTTATTTTAGCTTTTATATTATATTTTACATTCATATATTTTTAAATTTTAATATGAAGTTGACGCTTAATTTTGTTTTGTTTTTTTCCCAATATTTATTTTTCCTGACTTCTAATAAATGTTGACAAACTTACATTACATTACCTACTTAAATTAAACACATCTCTCCTATATTGTGTTGCAGAATCCCTTGAGAAAACTAAAGGGTTGATTTTCATTCCTAACAGAAATAATCTTTACATTGATTTGAAAAACAGAAATTAAGAAGGTATATAATTGTTTAACATTCATATTGAATATCTATTTTATCATATATAGTAGATGTGTGTAGAATATTTTGACATCCAAGCAATACATATCCAAGAGATGACAAAACGCAACAATTAAAATATTTAGAAGAAAGTAAGACAAATTGTTCATTTAAGTAATCTCTCTTAATAATTATAAATTTGTAGGGTATTTTAGGGAGATTGACATTCAATAGAGCCTTACCCAAATTCCTACTTTACCTTGAACACATGAAAAAATAAATATGGAAAACATAATTGAACAACAATGCAAACTCACATAGATAACATAAGTTGTTCAAAATGAATCCAGAATCCTTCAAGTATCTTCAGAAATAACTTAGAACATTACAATCATGTCACAGATTCATCACAAGGGTTCAAACCTATGTTATTCGAATTACAAAATATTTATAGAGTCTAACTTAAAATATCTAAATCTCAAAATAAAATTTATTACAAACTGAAATGTTATCCAAAACTGATTTGGATATTTACAAAAATAGAACAAAAAAATAGCTATTCTAAATTGATTTGAACACTCAACATACATTTTGAGGTTGTTGTTTGTTGACTGCTACTTGAAATTGAATTTTCTGTTTTCTTCCCCTGCTATTCTTCTTTCTCCTCATTTTTTTCTATCTTCTAGTCACTAAAATTTTTATTCTATTCTCTTCAATGAGCTTAAGTAATTTATCTCGTCTTTTATCTTTTGTGATAGAAAATTTGGTTAACTTCTTGTATGAGTCATCAACTTGTTTATACTTGTCAAAAGTAGGCCTTGCTAATAATAAATCTTGAATTTCATGTTTAATAAACAAATCATAGTCGAGGCCCTCCATGAAATATTTGCTAATGATTATCCCTTTGACTTTGGAAAATTTAGTTTTATCCGCTTCTATCTCATGTAACATGTGATAATAATTTTCTAGTGGGATTGATTGGCCACGAGAATCTTGCAGATCTGGGAGTCCCTTTTGGCATAAAGAATTAAACTTTCTATGGAATTTATTGATCTGCACTTCTATGTTTTGGTAATTATTCTACAGTTGTAACATTAGATTTACTTTTGTTAAAAAATTTCTTGCCTCTAGGGCTACATCATTCCTATCTTCAATTCTAAATTCTTCAAGCTCTTCCTTTGTTTTGCAATGTAGGAATTTTATTACCCTAGTAGGTTCTCCTCGTTTATGATCTAGATCTTCTTTAATCATTGTTACTGTTACCTTTGACCTATGCAATAAATCTTCTTGCTCAAAAATAATTTCAATTGATGGCCATAATTAAGTCAAAGATACATTAATATCAATCTAGATTTTTCCTTTGGATTGAGATAAATTATGTGCAATCAATGATTCATTTTCAAATATTTCTAATTTCTTAGTAAATTTGTAATGTTTTTGTATTTAGGCCAAATATGCATTATTAGTTTTAATTTTATTGTCTTTAATTTTCTGCAGTTTCACTCTAAGATTCTCAATTTCCATATCCTTCAAAGATAGATCTCCCATGGCTTTTGACAATTTTTGTACTGAATTTTGACCAATGAGCTTTGTCTCTGTTGTGGACATTATTGTTGTATATGTTCCTATTGTTGTAGTTCCTATTGTAGAAGTTGTTACTCTAGTGCTGAGTTGTAGCTCTATTTTAATTTTGTATGTTTTGCTGAACAATCATTCGAAGCATGTTCTCTTTCTCATTCTTTAACTAGCTAACTTCTTAGTTATGTGGATGTTCACTTGTTGGAATCTTAAAATGTTTCCTTAATGCTTGAATATCATCATTGCTATTTTTTATTATCCCTTCTACTGCTTTTACATATTTTGGATCTAGTCCTAATTTCAAAACCATGTCTTCAAGTCCCTTAATTATGGTATTCCTAGCTAGAGAAGAAATTTTTTCTAGCTTTTATTGAGAATGAATATTATTTAATGATGCTTGCAGCTTAGAAGCTATCATGGAAGAAATTTTAAAAGATTTATAAGTCATATCCCCTTCTTATTTATGTAGATCAATCTAATCTATGGGATGAAATGACCTACCTAGACATCTCAGGGAACATGGAAGCGGAATAGGGAGGATTGGTCCTGGGTAGTTCAAAATTCTTAGGCATAAAATATTAAAAAATAAGAGTTCTTTCAGAAAAGGAAAGTTTTTAGTAAATATCCATTAATGAATCAATAGAAAACATATGTAGGGATTCAAGATTTAGTTGCCTAACCCTGAAAGTAGTATAGTCTGCTTTGTAGAAGATTGTTCCCAAAATTCTGCATATGTGGAAGTCTTCAATGCTTCATTCTTCTTTTCTATTTCTACAAATTTTGGAAAAATACTTTTTTTTTCCTGAATAAGGGGAAGAAGGAGAAGGAGAATCTATCCTTATTTCTTCAATATACTATAGTGAAAATGGTGATTCTCCTGTGAGAAAAATTGTAGAAGGTCCTCCAGAAGTCTGAACTTCTGAGGATTCTTCTTCCTCACTAGTTGTTATCTTTCTTTTTTTCATGACCTTGAAAGTTGTTTGTTGTAAATATTATCTTGATGGTGACTGAGTTTCCCTTAGCATTTTTAACTCTTTCTCTGTGGTCTTTGGAGTCTCTAACATTGTCTGACTGGATATTGCTTCCTTGACTTCTAGTAAATATTTTTCCTCCCATTCTTCTTTATTGGAGAATTGATCAATCTCTGGTTTAGCCATATGAATATAATGTGTTGATTTATTTGAAACTATGACTGATGATATCATCCCCAGTGGGTCATAATACCAACTGAAACTCAACCTGAACTTCATTTGTTTCAATAAATTATCTACCTCTCTCTCTGCAACTCTTTTGTTGGCTATGAATGGGTCAACCCATGCTTTCAATTTAAATTGAGATTTTTGTTTTCTAGAAGCAAAATGAACATCATCTACATTAATCGTTTGTTTAATATATTCAAGAGCGAAAATTCTCATTGGGTGGAAGATAGGCAACTTGTATGGTTGTAGCTCACATCCATAAATCCTAATTTCTGGTATAAATACTAGTCTCCAAACTTTAATTGTTCACTAAGGTGTAAAATTCTTTTAATTTCAGTATAAATCCTAGGAACAACATCACTATTTAATAAAAAATTTGCAACATACAAGAATTTATTGAAAAAATTACTAAAGGAGAACTCTTCAAAAGTCTTTATCACTAGTGAAGTACAGTGAATAACTGACTGTTGGCTACCTGTAATATCCAACTTCCGCAAATAAAACTTGAATATTTATGATTGATTATATAGGAATAGGTAGATTAAAACTGATTAAAGCTTGAAAGAGACTTCAACACTGAGCTTCAAAAAATGCTCATGAATAATGTCTGAAAGGAATTGATTGTAACTAAACATAACTGAAGGCTTTTTACCAGAGGAAAATACTGATAAAAATCCTAAAATTACTTCATCAACCCATTGGTCACTGGAGTATCCTAATATACAAGAAACTAAAGAAATGACCTACCTGGACATCTCAGGGAACATGGAAGCAGAATAGGGAGGATTGGTCCTGGGTAATTCAAAATTCTTGGGCATAAAAGATTAAAAAATAGGAGTTCTTTCAGAAAAGGCATGTTTTTGGTAAATCTCCATTAATGCATCAATAGAAAAAATATGTAAGGATTCTTGAGAATTTTAATTTAAGGGATTGGAAAATTAAATCGAGGGTTACATAAAACAAAGTTTCATTGTTTTGAGCAATGATATCTCTCTGAATTGGGAAATAGAAAGCTTCACACGAGGTAATGAAATCTGGAAAATGGTAGGTCTGAGGGAAGAGAAATTGAGGTAATAGAGATTCCCAGGATGAAAATTCATCATTAGCATCCTTGTATTTTTGAAAGGCCCAATTGTACATTTCATAGAGGCCGAAACCGAATTCTGTCTTTACAATTTTAAATTGAGTGTCAACTAAAGGTAATTCATCTAAATTTATTATAGAAGGAAGCATTGGACTCTCAACAAATGCTTTGGATTTTCCTTTATGAGAAGCCATTAAGGAAAATGAAATTGTTGGGGATTAGTAGAATAGTTACCTAGAAATAAGATGATCATAAGCTAGAAAATTGTTGGCATTCACTTATATATTCTAGCTCGAAATCTTGACTGTAAGGAAAAAAGAACAAAGAATGTATTTTGCAAAGGGATAGGATTTTAATCAAGTGTTGATAATGAGAAAAAATGGGTAACGGTAAATGTCGCTGGAGAATTGAATGTTCAAATGTTGGTACGGAATTAAATACATCATGACCATCTGACAATTGATCGGGGATATGGCAATGGTCAAATGTAGTGGGGGTTTTAGAAATAAGAGAAACTAGTGGGAGGGATGAATGGTGAAATGGTGGTTTACGGGGCGGGTGGGGGTGGGTTTTGTTGTTTATGGTTTTTTCTAGGGGGTACTGCAATGGATGTAGCACTATCACATAACTGAAGGCAGGATTAGGAAAATCACTTTTCAGACCCCCCTCTATTAACTATCGACAACTTGAGGAGTCCTGCAAAGGATCGGGCACTGTTGATCTGGGCAGGCCGGATCTCATCCATTCAAATGTAAAAAATATTTATGCTAATAAACAAATCAATCAAATCAATTTATTACATATAAATAAACCGTTTAAGATGATAAGGATTATTTAAAATAAAAATGATGTGACATTTGAATCTGCACATAATACTAGGGATATTATTTTACTATTTTATTTTTTATCCGTTTCTTATTCTTTATTTCTTTTGATTTTTTTATTATTTCTCTTTTCTTTTCATCTCTTTATTTCTTTTTCTTATTTTTCTACTCTGTGTGTGTGTGTGTGTGTGTGTGTGTGTGTGTGTGTGTGTGCGTATGTGTGTATATATATATTATATATATATATATTATATATATATATATATATATATATATATATATATATATATATATATATATATATATATATATTATATATATATTGAAAATAAGGAAAAAATACAAAATATTACAGGGGTAAAAATAAGTTACAACAATGGTCATGCAAGAAGTTGCAAATTAGTTGGACAAGGGATTGTCAGGAATTCTTCATGGGAGGAAAAAATCCCCTTGGAATATATTTCCATTGAGGATTAGACTATATGAGTTAAAGAGCCATAAGGTGACAACAACAGAGATAAAATATCTAGACCACCTATATTTTTCTACTAAATATTTCCATGGGTATGATCCTAAGCGAATTGTCACGAAAAATTGTCAAAGATCAGTCACAATATAGGATACTCATCGATGTCCAAAAAAAAACATAAGAAGATAAATAACTGCAAAAATGGAAACATGAAGATGCATCCAATAATGGAGACCATTTAACCCCAGGATCCACCAAATCAAGACTTGCAAGTGTAGGAGGAGTAGGAGTTAACACCTCAAGCAAAGAAATTTGCTCCCAAGAAAAGGATAAGGTATTCCTCGAGAGGTAAGAGCATAATGAAATGGAAATCCAATCCTTTAAACTCAGGAGCCTTCAAGAAGAGAAGGAAATGAAAGTAGAAGAAGAAGACAAGAAGAGTCAATATGATGAGTTATTGGAAAAGAAATAAGCAGAAGAATAAGAGAAGAGGAGGATAGGAGAAGAAAAATAGAGGCAGTGCTACGAGGAGGAAGCAAAACAAAGGTTGGAATGAGAATAGTTGAATCAAGAGATGGAAGAAGAACAATTAGGGGAAGAAGTAGATACTCTAGGATAACATCCGCTCACAAGTGGTCATCTTCCATTTGGAGAGATGGGGATCACACCTCCACTAGCAGACAGGGTCATGGATGTATGAAGTGTAACAATCGATCAACTGAGGAAGAGGACCATGCAAAAAAGGAATAAATATTTATCAAAGGATCCCTATAATCCAGTCTCAGTGCCTATAGAGAAGGTGATAACCACCAACAATAGAAGGAATCCGAGGGTAGTCATGGCATCAAATGTTGCAATCGCTGCAATAGAAAAGGATAGATCTGAGTACTTATTGAATGAGAATTACAGGCGAAGAAGAATACTTGATACGGTGAAGAAATAGGTGAAACATATTGCGGTAGAGAATTAGCCACTGTAATCATAGAAATTTAACACCGTGGAATGACAATCAGCCATGAAAGAAGAGTTGGGGCTAATGTAGAATACCATGGTGTGACTATATGATGAAATAATACTTATATAGTAGGTTATGGCTCATCTCATTAGAATTCAAAATAAGGCACAAGAAGTGGTGAAACTCCTAAAGATAGAAAATATAGTAGATGCTCATATGCAGGAGTGGAATTCTAAATATCCAGATGCTCCTCAACATTTGGAAAAGAAGACTAAAATTTTCGTAGAAATAGATAGAATGCAGTTGAGAATCAATCTATAGAACTACTCGCATGTTAGATCACAGTCAGTTAGTACTATAGCTGCATATAATCAACTTCATAATGAGTTTGAGTCTCTAACAAAGAAATATGGGATGTCCACCATCAGATCAATTGAAGAAATCAAAGGCAATGAAGTCATCTCCTAGGATATTAGAGAATATATTGAACAAATCTAGCATGCAATAGAACAAGAAGGCTTGGAGGTAACCAAATACATTATTTTGTAGTACGCCTTTGCAGAGTCAAAGTTCACATGAACGTCTCATAGATGTAGAATAACGTACATTTGTGCTCTAAGAATATACTAATTGAGGCACTCTACGTGAATATGTGCTACAAAGGGGACTTTCCAATTCACATTGAAGCCATCCTAAAGGAGTTTAGAGCATGACACACTTACATTACAAGTGAACTCCATGAGGAAGAAAATGATTTATCTATTTGATGAGTCTTTGTCCCATTGTCAGTTTTTCCTTATTAGGCCACTATCTCATTTGTAAAGTGTCTTATGTAATAAACGTTATGTAATGAAGTTCAAGGGACACATGTGGAATATAAAAAGCCACACATTGGAATGTGATGAGTCATGTATAGAATATGAACAATCATAGAAGTCAAAGAGTCATGAGGAAGCTCAAATTCCATTTTCATTTTTTATAAATAACTCCTCATAACTCAAGAATAAAGGCTTTTGGAAGGATTTAGATTCTAGAAGTCTTGTCTTGGCTTCTCTTGTAACACATGGGAGATATATCATTATTTGGAGAAGCAAGTTGTGGGTCCGTCTTCACTATTGGATATAGTATTTCATTCAGGTAAAAATGTATTTGGGATCTTACACTTATAATTAGAAGTTCAATGAGCTAACATTCCTTCATACATGTATCGTAGATGTAGTTGGACTATTTTGGGTATGTCTATGCCAATATATGTTTTTCTATTTACATACTAAGTTAATGAGCTAATTTGTTGCTTATCTATGGCCATTATTGAATGAATTTTTTTATGTTTTAATGATTATTGTTTATTATGTGGACTAATTTGCAAGTACTCAAAAAGTCTTTCTCTTTATACCTATATCCTCCTTTATGATAGTACTATTAATTTTCTAACTGGTGGCTGATTTCCCTCACTAGCTGTCAAGCCTCCCTTATGCACCTTACATTGGGTGTCTCATAGAGCTTACATTCTTGTTGCCCCAAACATGTGTTACATTCTCTTGCGTTTGATAATAACCAAGGCATATCTTGGAAGATCAATCCAATGGCGGCTGGACTATATGATAGAATGGGACTCCTAAACCAAACGGTGTGAGGTGTAATTGGGACTTCACATTAGGGAGATCCCCTTACAATGTTGGTAGCATCCAACACCGTCAACATTTTTTGTGCTAGAAGGAGGGTAGATGACAAGATGATCCTATGAAATCTGTTTGAATCTCCTACCTTTAATGGATTCACACAATATCATAATTCTGATGTCTTTTTTCAAAGCTTTAAATATTTCAATCCTTGTATTCTTTTTAGGTAACTTGTCACATCTTAAATTTGATCACAAACTTACAAAAATCATCCTTTACTACTTGATTGAATTCATTCAATTTTTCTTTTCAAGTAGTGTTTATTATGAGGAAATCCTCATGGGGTTATTTACCTTACATTGGATGGTCATGCGAAGCGATGGTGCTATTCTCTACCCGCCGCTTCTATCACATCTTTCAAGAATTTGGTTAACGAGTTTCATCTCACCTTTGACAAGTAACAATTTGAATATGTTCTTAATGAACTTGGTCAACTAAGAAGTGTTACTCTAGACATGTTGCTTCTATCACATCTTTCAAGAATTTTGTTAACAAGCTTTGTTGCATCTTTTACAAGTACGAACATGGATGTGTTCTTAATGAACTTCGTCAATTAATAATGGAACAAAATAAATCCCTTGAACATTTCACTAATTGATACTTTCATCTTTATTATGAGTTCCCAAACGAGGATGTGGATTAATAATTCTTAGTTGAGAAATTTCCTTTCTTAATCTAGATGTCCAACAAATATTTTGAATCTTATTCCTCATGTCCTCCCGATAGAAAATAATTTCAACATCATGAGGAAGAACCGGACATGCCTTTTGTCCCATGTCCTCCTCCTTTTGATTATCCGTGTTTCAAACCTTAACCAATCCTTAAATATAAAGCTCAATTTTCCGATGAAGAAATTATTTTTCTTTCACCCCCAATGGTGATTCATCTGATATTGTCAATCAACTACTTAGTACTATTGATATTTGTCTAGTTGATCCTTTCCCCATTAATCAAGTTGAACCCTTGGATGATCATGCCCCCGAGGACTTTTTCTCTCTGAATTATACGATGATGATTTTTCAAGTAATATGGATGAATATTTGTTCTTACATGAAGATTTGAATTTGCAACAATTTCAAATGGAGTCTGAGGTGATTATCAACCACTTTATTTAAGGTACACTCACTTTGATCAAGACAATGACATGCTTATCATTGAAGAGTTTTGCAGTAATCTAGAAATTTTATCTTTTGTTGAATCTCATTATTTAAATAATGAATCTCATTTTGATAAGCATCCAACTATGTTTTCCCAGATTGGTTATCAATATTGTTAGGAATCAAGGTTAAGTTAGGTGAGTAGGACACTTCAGTCCATGCTAATGGTTATGTCAAGTTCCTGTCACCATGAGAATATTTGTGATTTTGTTCATTTATAACTATTTGCATATTTTTATCATTCATGTCATCACATAGGGTGATGATGCTCTCTTGAGGGATGCTTATTTTATCCACATAAAATTCTTCAACTCCCAGGGGAGGAAATTTATTTTAATCATTGAACATCCATTGCTACATCCCATCTCAAAAAAATCTTTGATTTATAATATTAATGAATCTTTTTCGTCATCCATCAGAGAATCTCATGTGTAGGATGACTTGGATTGTGGTCAACTTGGTAACCATGCTTATGGCACACATTTGTCTTTGTTCAGTCATTTTCGTTTATCTTTCCCTAAAGTTTATTTCCATGATACCATTGTAGACTCATTAGAAGATTATTTTTATTCGGGACACATTTCTTGTGGCCTGCATCTACATGCTCTTTGTCAAGTCTTGTATGATCACATGCCTATTGATTTTTCTTGTTGTGGAATCTTTTTGTGGTAGAGAAGTTGAGTGTAATACACCATTGTGGTTGTACTTAATTTTTTCATTTGTCAGTGAAAATGTTTCATGATTTCTATTGTTCACTGCACTATATTTTTTTATATTCTTCATGCTCATATCTTATGTTCTAATGGTAGGGAGAAACTTATATCACTGCATTGGAAATTTCACTTTACATGAATCAACCCCCTTCTATTTAGGTTAGGGTAGGATATATTGCATGCAGTTAGATGCATTGCATTCTTGTTGTGTATCTTCATCTTTCATATTTCTATTCTAATCTTTTGGTTTTCATTGTCTTTGAATAAAGTAGGCTTTGATATTTGAGATGACGTGGCTAATATTTTGTGAATGGAAAGTTGTAGTAATGTGCAACCCTTGGATTATTTGTTACCCTCTTCCTTGAATTGGTTTATCACTTTCGAGTCAATGATTTTTTGATGGAAAATATGATCCTTCAGTTGGGAAACTGTAAGTAAACCATGAAGGCTACATCTATTTAGGATTCTTAATCCTATGCTTGATCCTATTATGAATAGGATGTTCTTTCTTATGTATGTGTGAAGAGTAAAATAAGGGGAAACTTTTTAGCGAACAAAGAGTGAGAGGTCTAAAAACCTACCTCTAAAGGAACAACCTCCTCTGCTCTTAATTAGTTAGGATCCCTCTTCCACCTGCAAAAAATAATGAGTTCCTATACACAGTCCTATGAAAAGAAAAGAAAATATAAAGGGTGAAAGAAGAGAAAGTCTTCTTGTGCATGGAGGTGAAACAAGAGACTTCACTAGGGTACTGTCATGGATCGTTGATAGCGAATCAATGTGTGTTGTGGAAATGAATCCATTGAGGTATTGTCCAACCCTGTTGGTAGTGGAGTAATGCTAGAGATGTAAAACATACAATCTAATTGTTTTGTTTCACCATACTATATTACCATTACTTACATCGATTAGGATAATGATATCACTGGTTATATGTTGTGTTTTTCTGAGTAATGGAAATAGGGAAGACTATATCTTTAACTAGATAAGAGTGGAGAGCTAAGGTACCTAGTAACAAAATCACTTCCTGAAGAAATGAGGCTCTACACTTACAATGAAACCATTTCAAATAAGTTTGGGTTCTCCCAGTGTGTCACCAAGTGTTGTCGCTACGACAATGACCCTCCAAAAGTTTTTTCCTATGTCATTTTTGGAGCTTATGATAACTATCATTTCAAGCACCCTTGATTCGTCATGTTGTCTGATTTGTTATCTGTGTTTTCTCCTACTGTTTCATCCTCCTAAGTCAATATTTATTAAGCATCATCGGTTAACAATTAGAAACACTTGAGTTAGTTAGTCAATTTTTAGGTGAACTCGTATATTTATTGACTTATAAACTTGCCTTATCACCATGCACATACACAAAAAAACACTCAAAAGAATGAAAAAGGAAAACAAAAGAAAGAAAAACACTAAAAAGAGAAAAATCACACTCCAAGTTGATGACCACATGCGCTCAACTTGCGCACACTCCTTCAGGTCGAAGAAGTGTGCACTCCTTTAGGATGAAAAGTTTTATCCTCCATGAGCTCACTCCTTCATGACGAACACATGTGCCATTTCTAGATGCATGCATGTGCAATATTGTTGCATGTGGGTGCACTTCTAGAAAATAGGAGCCCATTTAACTTATTTAACTAAACCTCTCATGCGATGATAAGTGATGCTCATGCATGAATTAATTTTGAATGTTAAATTCTTTAAATCAACTCAGTTAATCATTCTTCTTGCATAATCATTAAATCTAAGTTGGGTGCACAACTAGGAATTAATAGTGACCATCTTCATCACCCAGTGCAACATGTAAGTTTTGCATGTCAAATGTTTCCATGCATTTCATGATTTCACAGTCAAATATTGCTTTTCTTGTTGTCAAACCTTTAGTTTTTAGTCTTTTGCTGGATTTTATGTTGAATATTCATGTTTCAAGTGTTAATTTTTTGTCACATGATAAACCTCTTCATATTTCTGAAACCCTTTATCTTCCACCTTGAATGTGACAACAATTATAAAGCCTTGTACATATATATTTTCCTCCTCTTAGCATCAAATCTTGTTGTTAAAACTTTTTTATGAGCTTCAAACAAGTAGAGCACACTTCTTGAGCTCGAAGCATGATCAACCTCAAAAATTGTGCCCTGCTGGATCAAGTTTTCCTCTAGAGTGCACTTCTTCACCACAAAGAATTGTTCCCTCTCTTAAGTGCATGAGCGCATCATGAAGGCATGAATCATTTTCCTTCATCCCTTTAGCATGCAACAATGTGCCCTCCTTTGCCTTGAGTGCATGGGCACATTATGAAGGTTTGAAGACTTCTCAACTCATTCCTTCATCCCTTCAAAGTGCGAAAATGTGTCCTCCCTATCTCCTTGTGTGCATGAGCGCATAGGGAAGACTCAAAGGCCCATAATTCCATCTCTTCAACCCTTTGGGGTGCACCAAGGTGTCCTAGATTATTTTTTTTCACTTTCTTGAGCACATGAGGACACTACAAATCCATGAATAACCTGTCATGCCCCTTCGTGCTTTAAAAGTATGCCCTCCTAGTTTGTATGCTCATTTTCTCATGCATGAAAGTTGTTTTACATTGTCATTCATATTTTTTCATGTTCTATCATCTATGATGGATCTTTGCACGTAATTTACAAGTATTGTTGCATAAGTAGGTTGTTTTATGCTAATATTGTCACTACGAGTGTGCTGCCCCAAACAAGTGTTCATGCTACAAGTATTACCACCTTTTCGTCATTTGTTGGAGCCATGCCACCTCACAAAGTGACCTATAAATAACCTTCAGAAGCAAGAGTTGATGAGCCTATAGAAGATAAAAATCCAATTATTCCCATATATGCGGATACATAGTGATTTATTGATAAAGATACAGTGGTCACACAGAGAAATTTTTATGACAAATTCATGTAGGAAAGGTTTGTTGAGGACTTGGAAGATTTGCATGTTAACAATAATACTGAGAGGGGGGGTGAATCAGTATTATCTAATTCTTTTACCGAATCTTTCTTATTTATACTTTGAATTATTTTTGCATACCAATACCATAAATAATGAGCATGAACAAGGAAATCAGACAGTCACATCAAAGAACACCAGATATAAGGTGGAAACCCAATGTGGGTGAAAACCACCTGCTGCAATATGTCTCTATCTTCTTTCAAATTAGAAACTCCTTTTACAATGGTCTTGAACTGGTGCAGTCCTTTACCAGTACGCAGGCTGCAACCTGCAGAGAGCTACAACTCTCTCTCGTTTTCCAGTCTCTCCTGGAAGGGAGCTACAACCCCTACTTCTTTTCTTTCAAGGACCACTTTTCATAAATTTTCAAACTG
>APFE031693772.1:116589-161825 GCA_000404065.3 Pinus taeda
TTAATATTTACTAATAATTAATAACATAAAATTACCATAAATAAAATATGTATAAAATTACCATAAATAAAATATGTATATATTCTACAGACAATTATGACTCTTTTAAATAATATTTATCAAGGCATTGTTACAATGTAATCATTTTTGTTTCTTTTTGGGTTTCGGAAAGCTTACCCTTTAGATAGCTGAGGGAAAAGGCAGGGGTAATCCCATATTACTAAGGTTAAAGATAAATCCCATGAAAAATTAGCCACTAAAAAACAATTATCTATTAAAGGGGCCGTTTGAGCGATTCAAGACCTGGAGGGGTCTCCAAATGAAACTTCACTCCTTTAGTTATAGGGGTTTAAAATGTCCATGTAAAAATTGTCTCCTGGGCCGGTCGGTTGAAGCCAACATCCCAAATGTAATGTTTCTTCAAGAAACCCTAGGATGGCCAAACCATGGTCAATTGCGTAGAAGCTCTTCTCAAGGGTTCGAAGTTCCTGGCTTTCGACTGTAGTCGAACATTCACTGGTATAGAAATGGGTTGGAATGCCAGGGATATCCATGCTTTTAACTCATGGAGTATGGAATCAAGTCTGGACATTGAAGTATTTTTAGAGGCGTTGGTCGCATCCTTCACTTCGCTAACCTACATGTGCCTTATATCAATCACAAGGAGTTTTGGGATATATTTTTTTTTGTCAACTATCTAATCCAATATCAAAGCACTTCAAATTTCATGCATGGACATTGACATGAAAAAATAGACATTGACATTTCAAAATGTCTTATACCTTTCAAGATAAATAACCCATACCAAAATTACAACCATTGCCATAACAATATTTAAAAAATGCAGAATAGAACAACAATAATTTGCTTCAATAATCCAAAATGCAATAATTTACCATTTGTTTTTCATAAAATCCAAAATATTCAAAATAAACAGGAAAGTTCAATTCCCTTCGTAATCCTCAGAGCACTTGTTCAATCACTACTCGAGTCCACCTTAGAATGCATTGGTAATGACTGGTAATGACGAGGGTGACAGGCAACAATGTCATGGGCTTACATACCTAAAAATCTATTTGGAAACATTCCTAAAAGCTCTCTCACTGGCATGACATTCACAAAAGTTATTATCTAAACTTAGAAAGAAAGTAGAGCACAAAACCGAACTAGTCATCCACCCATTTAAGAGTTATATTGCACATACGGTAGGTTCAATCCGTTTCACCTCCTGCTTCCGCTGGTGTAGATGGTACCGTACAATGCAGGCTCTGTAGTACCAGTGCTAATCCCCTTGTATGGCAGAGATAATTGATATTCAGGATAATATGGCTGTGGGATTGATGTTAAAGTAGTGCTGTTGGGGTTGCATACCTGTTCAGCATATGACATGTTCTCTGCCGGAACGAGCCTTTCTGCGGCCATAGCACTACTACTTTCCGCGTATGCATGGTCATATATACATGGATTATTCTGCAAGCTGCCCATTTGTACCGGCGGTTCAAACCTACTCCCCTCCATAACTAATCCATCATTTGCTGCCATTCCTTTTCCTTTTCCTGCCTCAGGGCTCCATGACTGAAAGTTCATTGAATTTCGTTGTATGCCAGTTTGCTGTGGAGGATATGGAGTATGTTGCAACTGGTTTGTAGATCCTACAGTTGAGGGAACTGGAAGATATAAGTCATATGGGGATGGCGCAACCCCATGTTGCACTGAATTTGGATTTATATAGAAAAGTGGCTCCATAAAATTGTTCTGTTCGTAAAGTCCTGCAAAATTATACTGCTCATCATTACTGGGAATGGAGAAGTATATGGGGAAAATGGAGCTCTCATTATCTGGACTGAGATATGCGTCATCGAAGCTCCCAGCTGTGAAGGGGAAAGTGGAATTAGTTGCTGTGCTCGGTTGAATGACCTCCTGTGGCCGTATTGCAGATAACCAATATTTTCTGAATAGCCATTCAATGGTCTCGCCGTAGGATTTGAGGGCGAGTTTCTGAGTTAAGAAGATAAGCTGAGATATACAGCTGTCGGGCACTCGAACTCTTCTGTCGCGCCCGTCCTCCGTTTGGCGGTGCCTATCTTTCGGTTGTGGCATCCCCAGCGGCCTCTTCTTCCGCGGTGGTGTCTTCATGATCACCATGTCTTGCTGGGGGGTTTCGATGAGGTTATTATCAGAGGAAAACTTGTAAGGATCTTGATCCGACAGTGACTGTTGGATTAGCCATTCAACCGTCCGTGCATCGCTTTTGAAACCTAGTTGTTTCGTCAGCTCAAAGAGGTGCGATGCAAATCTGGCAGGTAGTCGGACTCTCTTCTGAAATGGAAATGGTTTCTGGGCAGAAGATGAATGAGAAAGAACTGATTCTCCCCCGCCAATTTCATCTTTCGTGTCGTCCATAATCGATTCTTCCCCGTTGCTTCGCTTTAGCCCTTGTGCCATGGCCTGGTCTTCTTATAAACTCTAGCTCAGGCGTTGAAGATCGAAAAAGGGGTTTTAAATTTTTTATGGGTGAATATTTTGTATCATAGTACATTTTAATAAATCATTTCAAATAACCCATTTTATTTTAAGGGAGAGGGTAAAAAAAAGTAAATTTAGCCCTTGAAATTAGGAGTTACAATCTTCCATTAGGGCTAATTTTCAAAAATAAGTTTTATTTAAGTGAATCTTATGGGCCAAATACCATATTTATAAAAGAGGTATGGTAAATCAATAAAAATATAAATAAATGAAAGATAAGGTAAATAAATAAAACATTTTTTATATTTACGCCATAAATAAATAAAACTTCTTTTTATATTTACTCCATAATCAACGGGTTTTAAATTTTTAGTGTTCCAATATTTTGTATCATAGTACCTTTTTATAAATCGCCTCAAATAGCGCTTTTAAGGGAGAGGATAAAAAATGTAAATTTAGCCCTTGAAATTAGGAGTTACAACTTTCCATTAGCCTTAATTTTCAAGAATAAGTTTTATTTAAGTGAATCCTGTGGGCCAAATACCATATTTATAAAAGAGGTATGGTTAATTAATAAAAATATAAATAATGAGAGGTATGGTAAATAAATAAAACATTTTTTATATTTACTCCATATGTCACTTTATATAGTGTAAACAAATAAAAATATAAGTAAAGTGGAGGTATGGGAAATAAATAAAACATATTTTTATACTTACTCACAAAGTATTGTAAATAAATAAAAATATAAATAAATTAGATGTATGGTAAATAAATAAAACTTCTTTTTATATTTAGTCCATAATTAACAGGTTTTTAACCGATTTTAATTCTTTTGTAATATCCCTATCATAAATATCCATAACCCTACGTAAAAGTAATTCAATATTATGAATCAGTTATTAACTGATTCTTGGTAGTTGTGGAACAGATCGAGGATGAAGGAAAGAAAGTGGAGGAGGCAGTGGTTCGTCGGGGGAGGAAGGGGAGTTGCCTTTGAGCGCTGTGGGGACACGATGAGTAGTTGTTGGCCTCCTCTTGAAAACTTCCTCAATACACCGCTGTTTGTCCTTCGTCCTGCTGGATGACAGAGATTCTGGGAATCTTATTTGGCACGGTAAAGGAGCGCGCAGATACGGAGAAGGCCGGAATAAGATCACATCTTTTTATTTAAAAGGCCGAAAGCGCGGATTCGAAGTAGTAGATCATTAGCCGTTTCGATGATCTCTCTTTTCTCGTTCTACGGCTGAAGAATCGACTGATAATTTCTCAGCCATATTTCTTACTCTGATCAAGGGCAGTTGAAGCTGCTTGCCCGTCAGGTCCGGGGTTCGAGCTCCGGGAACATGAATTCTCATGTTGCCTATCTGTGGCGGTGGCGACGGCTAGTCTGTAAGAGAGAAAACTTTGCTACCCTACAAGAAAAGCTCGATTTTCTGGTCTAGTTAGGGTTTTGGTGCCTTCACTTGGTTGTTTCGATGTCGAGAGAAAGAGATTAAAGCCATGGGCGGACCACAGTTGAACATCGCTGCGCCGCCTGGAAAACGAAGGTCTGGACTACACATTAAGCGGGTTGGTAGGGTTTCGTGCTGAGCCAGCCAATGAAGATTATCGAAATTACATTATATTATTAAACAAAAGGCCATATTGGCCGTATTTGACTCGAGCGCCAGGAAAAGATGGGGTTGATGTTGCAGTAGATCTTGAGAAGCCTATGCAACAAAACTGATTAGTGTTATGCAGTTTTTTGGAAGCTTCAACGTCGAGACTGGATGAACCACCGAGGGTGATAGAGGCAAGGATGCTGCCATGAATAAGATAAGTGTATTGCTTGCTTCCTTGAAAGGAAAATATAAGTATGTTTTATTTGGGTATTTTTGAAAGATTTCCCTGTGATAAATACCAAGTCACTTGTTGTTTTCTGGAAAATGGATATAAGCTTAAAAACTTTGTGTTGTTAGCTAATTTCGAAGTTCTTGAGAAATAGATATGCATTTCATGCATAATAGAAAATTGATAATAAGCTTAAATGCTTTGTGTTGTTAGCTGATTTCGAAGTTCTTGAGAAATAGATATGCATTACCTGCATGATAATGATAGCTAAAGATGTGCTTCTAGGCACATAGATATTCATTTCTAACTTTCTTGAAGAAAGAGAATATTATATATATACATAAATATAGTTTCATTTTAGAAAAGTGTGCATACTTCATGTAGGAAAATGAAGGATTTTATGAGAGTTTTCTTGAAAATAAAAATAGGGGTTCTTCCCTTTAAAGACACATATGAATAGTGTTCATACAAGAACCAGAATCTTTACTTGTTTCCTGAAAAGACTATGTGCATTAAAGTAAAAATAATTGTGTTAGGAAAAAAAAAAACACATGTTGCATGTACATAAGGGTAGCTAATGTGACTATGGAAATATGAGTCTGTGTGTACTTAGAGAAAGTGGTCATGTTAACTTTCTTGAAAATAATAATCTCTTGGAGAGATTGTCTTAATAGATGAGTTGTGTTGATCCATAAAGGGTAAGTAAACCTTGTTTTTTGTATCTTGATTTTTATGTGTAAAAATAGATATCTTTAACAATTTCATGAAACAGAATCTTGAGAAACCCTCATATAGGAAGATAGAGAAATGAGGTTATAATAACTTCCTTTAAGAAAGAAGTATGTGGTTTGTTGTATGAAATGATGGTAGTATTCTTGTGAATGGAATATGTATTGCATACGTTAAAGAATGGCTAATATGAAAAGCTATGGTATGCACAAAGAATAGTCATTGTGATATGGAGTTATGTTCTTTGTATGTTTTCGAGACTATGATA
Source organism: Pinus taeda (assembly GCA_000404065.3). Lineage (NCBI taxonomy): Eukaryota > Viridiplantae > Streptophyta > Pinopsida > Pinales > Pinaceae > Pinus > Pinus taeda. The sequence goes on from APFE031693772.1 coordinate 121,886, forward strand.
ACTATGTGAAAAGTACATAGGTGCTTAAGCATAGAAACAATAGTTTAGTACATGTATGATATAACGATTATGTTATACAAAATAGTAGAACTAAAGAGTTAGATCTCTTAAAGAGAATTATGCATTAATGTAAATAAACTTTGTGGAGGTCCAACAATATTTACTTGTGTATATGTTATAGTATGTCATGCTTGCTCATGCATATGAGCAGATGTTAAAATATCTTTGTTAGAGGTTGATTATTGATACATTATTATGGTATCTAATCTTGTTGCCAAGCTTGTTGACAACTACATTGACAGGAAAAGATGGCGGATGGTGCCAAAGCAAAGTGATGTTTAATCTTGTGGCGGGAAAAGGATTAATGGATGATGCAAATGAATTTGAGTAGCAGGATCGAACATTGCTAGAACAATCATCCCACAAGAAATGTTGTATGTGGCGGTATGTAAGTAAAAGATTACATGGAAACTGTATTAGCTTTTAGCTAGTTATGTGACAACTTAATGATAATTCATTGTAATGATTTCATAACAATGGTTAAGGGATGGAATCCCTTATGAGCCATTAAGTGAGGGGTGAAAACCCTCACGAGCGTTTAATAATAAGATTAAAAATTTGCTAGTTTTCACCCTACGGGGTTTCAAGGGTATACTGGTGTTCAATGGTGTGATTGCCTTTTGTGTCGGTTTGATGATGTTGAATCCTTGATGATGATGATTCTTTATTTGATGTGACAATCATACTGTCCAATGTATGTGATTAATTTGTATGGTAAAGGAAAATGATAAAATGGATGCAAGGTTAGTTTATGTTATTACACTACCACATTTGTGGTTAATGGTTATGCAACTTATTGTCTTTTATTGCAATTTACTTGATGTATTAATGAACATTATATCTAATGGTTATTTAGGAATTGAGGAGTTGTGATTTGGATAATTACTTGTGGGTAATTTGTATAAAAAAATTCTAACTCCCTAATTTTACATGCGAGGTTACCGGGATATATCACATTTTTAGTGGGCGAATATTTTGTATCATAGTACATTTTTATAAATCACCTCAAATAGCCCATCTTATTTTAAAGGAGAGAGTAGAAAAGGTAAATTTAGCCATTGAAATTAGGAGTTACAACTTTCCATTAGTCCTAATTTTCAAATATAGGTTTTATTTAAGTGAATCCTATGGCCAAATACCATATTTATAAAAGAGGTATGGTAAATTAATAAAAATATAAATAAATGAGAGGTATGGTAAATAAATAAAACATTTTTTATATTTACTCCATAAGTCACTTTATATGCAAGGGTGTAAACAAATAAAAATATAAGTAAAAATAAAACATCTTTTTATACTTACTCAAAAAGTATGGTAAATAAATAAAAAAATTTATACTTACTCAAAAAGTATGGTAAATAAATAAAAATATAAATAAACTATACGTATGGTAAATAAATAAAACTTCTTTTTATATTTAGTCCATAACCCTCGTTCTATTTATGAAGGCTCAAAAAAAGAGGTTTTATTTAAGTGAATCCAATGGGCCAAATACCATATTTCTAAAAGAGGTATGGTAAATTAATAAAAATATAAATAACCGAGAGGTATGGTAAACACATAAAACATTTTTTTATATTTACTCCGTAAGTCACCTTATATTTAGGAACACTCAAAACTACATTATATTTAGGTGAAACCTATGGGGAAAATACTATAGGACAAATACCATGGGCTAGATTATTATTAATACCATGCAAAAAAACATTATTAACCTTAATATTAGTATTAATAAAAATAAAAATAGCACATGGTATTGACCCATGGTATTCACCAAAATGGCACATAGTATTGAGCTATGGTATTCCCCTGGAATGTAGCCTATTTAAATGGTGGAATTAAACCAGCATAGATCCATCTTTACTCTGGATCTACTAGGGTTAGAGAGGTATCAAATATCGTGATATGCAAACTAACATAGAGTGAAAAAATAAGTGATCCCTCTCGGGGCTTGGTGGATCAAGAGTAAAAATGGATGTTATAATTTAATGTGTGTTAAACATTTTAGCTTGGTTAAAATAAAAAATAAAAATAAAAATCAACTATTAATTTTATTAATTTTTATAAATTACTAATAGTAATTTTTAAGCTCCAGGTTTATGATAACCCATGGTATTGACCCATGGTAATACCACGGTATTCATGTGAGCATAGACTATTTAAAGGGGAAATTCTATCATGTTAGATCCATCTTAATTCTGGGTCTACCAAGTGCTCAGAGGGATAAATAGATTGCATCCCCCTAACAGTGGTAGATGTGGAGTTAAGATGGATATAGGTTGGTTTTTATGATAATGAAGATATTAAATAGACTTGGGAAATTATATTGCAAAAATATCTTAAGGTGAATGGTTAAAGCATAGACATTGGACACGTATATTTGTATACTTTTGTTTTAAACTGAAACAAATCCAAGGCTAAAAGGAATGGATTGATTACACTAGTCATCCTTCTATAACTTTCAACATATGCTGGAGTAAACTGATTGATTGCACTAGTCATCTTTTTATAACTTTCTAACATAGGCTGGAGTAAACATATTGTAATTTGGGTAATTTTTCTAACTGCAAACAGGAACATACTTGTGTATTGGCAGGGTAACCATTGGAATTTGGGTAATTTTTCTAACTGCAAACAAGGAACATACTTGTGTATTGGCAGGGTGGTTACCAGGTCGCTAGAAGTGATGAATTTGAATTTTTCTTGGTTTTATATATAGTATTAGGTTTTTGTTTTTCTAACTGCAAACAAGAACATACTTGTGTATTGGCATGGTAGCCATTGTAATTTGGGTAATTTTTCTAACTGCAAACAAGGAACATACTTGTGTATTGGCAGGGTGGTTACGAGGTCCCTAGAAGTGATGAATTTGATTTTTTTCTTGGTTTTATATATAGTATTAGGTTTTTTCTCATGCTTTCTGTGAATGACATGGGTGAATTTTATCCTACACCCACTAATTCACCCTACACCCACTAGGTTATCGATATGTAATTTCGGTAATTTTGATTTCAAAAGATATTTTAAAGAAATGCAATGATTTCATTTGTGTATTCAATAAACACAATATTCTAATGGAATTCTGCATTTGTGGTTTACCTATACAGATTCCATGGAGAAGTATTAGAGGTGTGACATCAATTGTCCTCAAGCAAAGGCTTTAGTTTACTCTTTTCGGGAAGCAAATACTTTCTTCCAACATTTTTGAGTTCCATGAAAAATTTGAAAGTCCTAATAGTATTCAATTATGGGTTCAAGAGAGACATAGTATTCAATTATGGGTTAAAGATATCCACACTGAAGGATCTATTGGCCTTATCTTCACTTAGTTTAAGACTATTCACTTGGAGAGGTTGCATGTGCCCCCACTTCAAGAGCATAGTAAAGTCATGTAGAACTTAGAGAAGCTATCTTTAAGCTTTTAGTGAAGATTGGAAAAATGTATGGGTTCAATAACGCCGAGTCGAGCATTAAGCTTCCAATAATACTATATTTTAACCTGGAGCACTTCTGTAATTTGGAGGAGATGCCCCCTCGTATCTGTGACACATCTTCAATTGTGAATTGGACTATTACTAACTATCATTTCCTTCGAAAGTTACCTGATGACTTGGGGAGCCTCAACTATTTAAGAATGTTAAGGAAGGAAAGAAAGTACATTATGTTAAGTTCTCTTATGCTTTTGAAGTTTTTCTTAGATATCTACAATGTTTCAGGTAGGAAAGTACATTATGTTAATGAAAATTTGTTTTGATAGAAAGGCCTAATTTCAAATTCTAATGCTTTCAAAAATCGTTGTATAACTGTAAAGTTTCTAAAAGGAAAACATATTTTTTCAATTGAAGTATCATGATACCATATTCCAACTTATTTTTCAGTAACCCATTAGGCTTTGTAACTTTGAATAAATCTATGTCTTTTGATAAGATCCTCTTCCAAATTAGAACGCAGTTTCCTTTTGGCAATAACCACATACAATGTCTTGATTTTGTTATTTAGAAAATAGAGGTTGTGAAACAAGCCTATGCCATACAAGGACTTGATTCATTGATTATGTATCAATTATGGCTCTTGATATAACAATGTCTTGATTTTGTTGCTTGAAAATAGAGGTTATGCTTTACTATTTCACAGAATTTCTTACAATCTTTCCATAAGTATTGATTTGTAATCTCAGTCACTGAGGGATGACTGTAATGACAAAGGTAATATTCCATGGTTTGAATTTCCCCTCTTACTAAATATTTAAATATATCACCACAATTTAACTGTTAGTTAAAGGAATTGTATTTGATTTGTAAACAATTCATTGCTTGATTTATAGATTTTGATTTTTTCCCTTTTTTATTTTTTTCTCAGATTTGGTATGAGATATCTTCCAAGATTTGGGTTCCCTAGTTTCCCCACCATAGTACGAGGTTTAGATGCTATCATTAAATATTCTTGGAACATTACAACTTTTCCAGTAAGTGTGCTTTGAAACATTGTTGTTGCTTTTCCATGGTGTTAATGCAAATAAGCACTACAACTAGTGCCATTATTTAGATCAAGTGCCAAAATCTAGGTGGTCTTGTAATGATGGAGTGATTGTTTTATAGCTACTAAGGTCATATGCATTTTTATCTCTTATGTTGTCCTAAGATTCAAATTCAGAATAAGAATTCAGGTCTCGTTTCCACTGTAGATTGTAGTCAGTTTCTTGAACATAATATATAGTAGATTATCTTTTACTAATCAACTGTGAATGTGATCCCTCGCAGGAAAGAAAATTCAAAGTGACTTTTATTTCACATTGATTTGTCAAAACATCCACACAGGAAAGGAGATTCAAAGTGACACTATGATGGCCATTATGTCAAGCCAGGTGGTCGCATTCCCTTGATCGTGAGCACGATTGTGATCAAGATGGAAGACTTCATAGTCTAGATTGATTGTTTAGCAGTGATAGTTAGTGGGCTCATTCACAAAAGCTTCTATTTCACTAATCCTTTTTATAGAGTTATCAGATTCAATTTCCAAAGGTTTTAATTACACTATAGAGTTGAGTTTTGAGAGATTTATGATTCACAGTGTTAAGTATAGCAGATATGACACTTGGACGAAGACAAGCATAGTAGAGGTATCATACTCTATTATAAGCTTACCTGCATATTATAAGGGACTTGGTTGGCTTTTTAATAATTTTATAAACAAGTTCCATGTCGTGGAAATGTGAAAAAAAATAGTGATATTTCCACCATGTGGCTCTTGTCATATATGGTTTTATACTTTTTCAAAAAATTCTCTAAGAGTTCACAATGCTAAGATTCACTAGTACTTTACAAAGTTTTATTATTAGTGAAAGACTTGCCAAGATATTACAATATTTTATAATTGAGTAAAATATTCGCCATGCCTGGTGAGAGATTCGCCAAAAAATTATCGTCATGGTTTGAAGCCCAAGGAAAAAGCTCTAAGAATTTGGTGATGTGTTGTCAAAATGTACTTATTTCCTTTAAAGTTTTCAGTTATGTAAGTCAGTTTGCAGTGAGTTGGCTTTTAGTTTTGACCCCATTTCCCAAGAGAGAAGGCTACTGATCTATGATATTCTTGACACCTCACAAGGAGGATTCCATCCCCATTGGAGCCAATGTTAGGGTCTTACAAATATAGGTAATTATAATATGTGTTCAGTTATTTATTTTGGGAATCTTCTTGTCAAGTTTAGCCTATGAGTCATTGGGTGTCATAGCCTAAATATTTACTTGTCAAAGAAGCTATTTAGTCCTTGAAGTCCTGTGATCAAATCAATCTTAGGATGGGGAGGATTTTTGGTTGTCAAGATTATGTAGATGATCTAGCAAGTATTTACATAATAACTTACATAGAAGGAGCTTTCCAATGAGTTATAGATCTCCTAAAAAGGACCCTGGAATAAAAAATTATGACAAAAAGAATATCATTGTTTAAAACCCAAAAAGCAAAAGAAAATCCTAAGTGATTGATCTTGAATCCCACTTATTGGAGGTTTGTAAAGGAGTGCAATGAATATCAGAGCAAAAACAATGATATGTTATCACCGAGATCGCAATCGGTGATCAGGGGTTCCAAATCCCATATCTCAGAAGTTTATGGCCAGTCGAAAATCAACATTTAAAAAAGCATGGCGAGGCAATCACATTTCAAAATCATTGAGATTGTGGGAAAAATCATTCAATGTTAAAATTCCAGGGAAGGCCAAAAAAAATTTACAAAGGAAGTGTTCACCAAAACAAGGAAGGTTGGGCCTTTTCACTCTCATCCCAAAGGGAAGCGTGTCGTATGCTCATTGGTTCCGATATGCCACGTGGAGAATGAAGTCAGCAATGATGTGGCTGTATGGTGGAAATGTGGTAAGGATATTTAACATTTTCAAGGGTCAAAGGAGGCTGAAAAAGGGTGACACATGTCACCACTCATAGGATGACACGTGACAGTGACGTAGAATTGATGATGTCAAGTGTCGAAAATCGACAATCAGAGGTTGAGGCTTGTTGTGTATCAAAGTGAAACCTCCAATTGAAAACCTCTGGGAGAGGGGATGCGATAAGAGGGTTGGATTATGGTCACATGAAGAGCACATGACCATGCGCTTAGCACAAAAGGTGATCGATGAAGGCGTATTATATATCATATTGGAAACTTCTGATTAGAAATCACTGGGAGAGGAGCTTCGATCTGGGGGATAGCCTACTTATAATGAGTTCAAAGATTTAGGAGCCATCAACACAAGGACCCAAGCCCGTATACTATGGTCCCATCCAGTGTGGTATATAAAGAATCAATCCCCTTTCAAGCCAAAGGATTTAATATATCAAAAGGCTTTCACCCTGAGTTTCCACCTGAGCCCCGGGGGCTAGGCACATTGCAGAGTTTCACAAAACGCATAATATAAAGTGGCACACAAAGAAAACCTCTGATTGAAATTTTCGATATTGGGTTTGGCACACATTTTTTCTAGTTTGAAAAGCTCAAGCACCAAAATAATTTATAAAGGAAAAAATAGTCCCGACAACAATTAAAAGCCTTAGTACCCTAAGGCATAGCACCAGGTCACAACCCTTGGTCTTATGTGAATAAATACAGGAAAGGGCTAAACATAAAAGGGCCAAGGGAAAATCAAATTTCACTGTCATTTTAGTGTTTCTTAAGTAAATTTTAGATGAGGCAAAAGATCTTAAATAACATCTTGATGATAATACAGGGTTTAAAGGCTCCCATAATTAAATAATTTGAAGTGTTAGAGCATGAAAGGGTCAGAAACTGTTGAATCATAGGAAAGGATAAAAAAAATGATTTGTATGGACAATGCTGCAAAAAAAACTACAACCACTCAAATTTCGAGAAAGAGGATCAATATTGAAAAACTAATTTCCTATTGTTAAGGCTCAAAGTTTTTAGTAGAAACGAATGAGAAAGAAGAAGTAGTTACAAAGGGACGTGTTTTGATAAGTAGAAATTCTTAATTCGTAGAGGTACCGTTAGCCTTGAGGCAAACAAACTAAAAATGGATCCAAAAATGCCCCAAAGTCTCCAAGTGTGCTAAAAAATCATGCCAATGGATCCATTAATGCTCTTTGAGTCTTCGTAAGTGCTTAAAGTCATCCATTGATCAAAAGCTGCGCAATAGGAAAGCCCTTAGAAGAGTGGAAATACACTAGCGGGAGGCCTAAATCACTCTAAAACCATGAAAAAACCCACAGGCGCAGGCTTAAATAGTGGTTGCACAACAGTCATTAGATCTAGTCGATCAGCGACCCACATCTAATCGGTGGATCGCATCAGTGCATCTAATCGATGCAGGTGGGCAATGGAAATCAGCATTGGACACCGCCGATCGGTGATCATTGATGATCAGATCGGCGGGTCGCAATGGCGAAGGCAAATCGATGCAAACCATGGGGCGATGGCAATTGTGATTCGCGATTAAACGAGGATCATCAATTGCTCATGTAGATCAATGGCCCAAATCACATCGGCGAATTGCAGATCAGGGAGACAAAGGGGCAGGGCCTTTACATATAGCGATATGTGATTGCGATAAGATCACATCACAATATCGCATCTGTGAAACCAAAGGGTTGGGGAAGGGAAATTAATAATTTTTGAAGTCTGAAAAGGTCGATTGTTCACGGCTTTTAAGTGTTTTATGAATATTTCACAATGCGAGGAAAATACAAAGGGCAGGCTTCTTTGCGACTTGCGACAGCAACAAGGGCGGACCCGAGAGGATATAAACCATCTTTGAGGACTTTTTGAAGTCTGAAAAGGATAGGGAATGGTGGGATTTCATAGTATGGCTGTGCTTTCGGTTGATAACAGAAAACACTCATTATTAAACAGCTTGAAGAGAAACCGAGGCCGAGAGGCATCTATAGCACAACAAAGCATGACCAACTAGCCCAAAACAGAAATATCATGGGCATCTACAACACAACACAGCCCGAATTAAATACATCATGGAGCAGCATAACGCGACACAGCGGAAATCAACAGAAGAGATTGTGGGCATCTCTATCAAGAGAGAGCTCCCTGCCAGTGCATCCAAAATATCTGAATGCGGTTATTCCTCTATCAGAAAGAGAAAAACCTCCGAGCCATACCTACCTATTGAGGGAATCAAATGGTTAAGGGAGACAAGGTTAAGACTTCGAGCCTTATAGAGAGCTCAGAAGCATTGTAAAGGGCATATAAAAGGCAGAAAACTAGATGTAACAAAGGTTCAACTTTTGGAGATTATTGCTCCTCTGTTCATTTAAGATTCTCATATTCATTCCAACAATATAAGCTTCTTTTGCCATTATATGTTCAATGTCCATTCTCTTTGTTGTTCTATGCTTTCACTTGAACATTTTGTTCATGTTTTTTGTGTGTCTGAGACCAGATAATTGTCATCTTATCTATGCTTTGATATATTAGAGTTGCAAGCTTCTTTGTTTCTTGTAGCTAGCCATTTATATGTGTTATTATATATGCATATGCCAATACAGTCAGAAAGCTCATTTGCTTCCTATAGGTAGCCATTCACATATGTTCATGTATGCAATCTGCTGGTATAGTCAATATTCTCCATCTATGCATTAAATCTACAAACTATTGAGCATTAGTGGTTTAAAGCCTTGTGTTGTTGGGGGTGTTCATGCATGTCTTGAGTGAGAATAGAACTGAAATGGTCATCTGACTTGATCCAAACCATCATCTATTCCAGTAGTTCAGAGAACAATACTGAAGATTATATGTTACCAGGCATCTCCGAGCTGTAACCTAGGAGAGTTTCCTGGAGTGATAACATAATTGGCGCCATTGCTGGGGAGAGGAAACTGAAGCTCAACTTCCTTGGGAAATAACATAGACCCAACTTTGATGATAGACAAAGTCTGGGCATTTTTTTTGGTTGTAATCATCTATCTGGCGACTCTACTGGAGGTCAAACCTCTTGGCGACTCCACTTCATAGTTCTGGCTCAGTTTGTGAGGCATACTCGGAGAAATCCTCAAAAACTACAAGCTGACCTAGTGTCTAATCCTGAAAATATCATCAAAAAAAGAAAGTTATTGCAGAAAGGAGCATCAAGTTTAGGTAAACCTAAACAATCTCCTATATCTCATCAAGAAAGGCTTGTAATAGAACAAATACATGTTGAGAGTATAGCATCTAACACTAGTAGTGAAGAAAAACTTTCAGAGATTCATAAAACTCCTTGTTCTTTAGGTCCTCCTTTTGCTTTAATCCCAAAGGAAACCTCACCTCCTATCCATCACACTCCTTTAATCTTGTCAGTCACTCCTCAGCCCTCTATCATTCAGACTACTAGTACTCTTTTAGCCACCACATCTATGGCTAGTCCACAAGCACCTACCAAAATGGAAAGAATCATAGCTATTAGGTATGGACCCCCTAATACTGCCCACTCCTTTGAATTCCATGCCTACTGGAGAATATCATAAATATAGGCCTAAATTCACTGGATTTGAAGGTGTTACTGCCAAAGAACATCTTGAGTCATTTTATAGCTATGTTGATAATCTGGACATTAGTGAAGATGATGTGTGGATGAGAGTCTTTGTCCAAAACCTAGATGGAGAGGCTAGAAAATGGTTTAGAGAACTAACCCCAAGATCTATAGTAGACATTGAAGCTTTAGATGATGCATTCATAAAGCATTGGGGGGATAAGAAGGATCTCCTCTACTACCACACTAATTTTGGAAACTTAAAGAGAGAAAATGGTGAGTCACTGTCTGATTTTAATAATAGGTTTAACCGTATGTACTACCTCTGCTAAACTCACTTATGCGAGTGCTTTTGATTCTAATTTTTGTCTATTGTTAAGAGAGAGGCGATGTGCTAATTTGGCTGACATGCAGGATGCAGCCTTGGAAGTGGAATCTAATGTCATGGCTGCAGAGAAACTCAAGGGAAATGTTGATAGAAGAAGACAGAGGGGCGAGCCTTCATCATCCTTTGATCCTAAGATAGATGAAATGACCAAAATGATTGAGTCATTAGCCTCTGAAATATCAAAATTGAAGGTTGAGCAGCAATCGGGGAAGGAAGAATTCCTAATACCTTTTCCCCAAGAAATCCAAATGCAAATCCATATAGAAGAATGAATGAGCAGTTGCAGATTTTGCAGAGAAACAAAAATGCAAAGGAATACCAAAGGGTGAAGGCTCCTTTTCAAAATGCAGTCATGGAAGAAGAGTATTTTGAAGAAGATGATGAGATCCATTGTCTAGAAGACAAAGGCAATGCTTCCTTTTTGGCCTCGGATGCATATGAAAAGTCATTATGCAATGACCAGATCAGCTAGGAATGGGATGGTGAAGCTATTCTACAAGTTGTAGATTGGCAAAGATATAATTTAAGGTCAAAGATAAATAATGCCAAGGAAACTCCTGTTCAAAGAGCTATTGTCCCTACAGTACCACAAGCTAATAAGCAAAAACAACTGGCAGTTGATCCCATCACCCTCAAAGCTCTAGCTCATGAGGTAAGAGGCCTTGACAAGTCCCCTTCTCCTTTCAGTTTTCAATCAGAAATTCAGAAGCTAAGAATACCCATGCCTCTAATTGAACTAATGAAGAATGAGTCCTTCAAAAGATCCATCCTCAAGGTACTTGAACCTAAAGCCATCCAAGCCTCCACTGACTATGTAAATCTGCAAGATGACAAGCCAACTGTTATCCTCAGCCCAATGATTGAAAACTGTGAAGACAACTCCCCATCATTCTATGTCTATTTGACTATTCATGATAAAATCCTTCGCAACTGCCTTTTGGACATTGGAACCAACCATAATCTAATTCCCAAGGCTGTCATGGATAAATTGGGTCTTGACATCACTAAGCCTTATCATGACCTGTTTTCTTTTGACTCCAGAAAAGTGAAATGTCTAGGGTTAGTCAAGGACCTAGCCATCACTTTGTCTCAATTGCCTACCATGATGATGGACATTGTGGTAGCAGATGTACCTCCCAATTTTGGCATGTTACTTTCCAGAGGTTGGATTAAGAGATTAGGTGGATCATTACAAAATGATCTATCCTATGCTACTGTCCCAGTTTTCGGAGGTGACAGCAAGAGATTATACAAAGAGGTGCAGTTGGCTTACATAATCAGCGATGAAAAGAATCCCACAAATCATCCCATATATGCTATCGACACTGGTTTTGGAGCTTATATCCTTCATAGTAAAGAATCTCAGTTGGCCTCCACATAGCTCAGGAAACCCATTTGCCAGATCACGAAGGTAGAAAACCCATAGATTTGGGATATGTTTTTTGATGCGGCTTGCTCTAAAGAAGCTGCAGGGGTAGGTGTGGTCCTTGTGTCCCCAACACAGGAATACATCCATTTATCTTGCAAATTAACCTTTTAGGTCACCAACAACATTGCAGAATATGAAGCTCTAATTCTGGGCTTAAGCGCTGCTAAAGAAATGGGCATCAAAGATCTGAGAGTGTTTGGAGATGCAGTTCTCATTATTTAGCAAGTGAACAAGACATTCCAAGCAAAGCATCCCAGGCTAAAGGCTTACTGAGATGAGGTATGGAGGCTCAGGGACTCTTTTGATAATTTTGGAATTTCTTACATTCCAAGAATGAAGAATCATCTTGCCGACTCCCTTGTTGTGTCTGCTAGCACATTTATTCCTCCCTTGCCTCCTAAATTAACATATGAAGTTTAGGTAAAATACAGACTGTCTTTGCCTGATAATGTCAAATATTCGAAAGTTTTTGAAGACGATGAGGAAATTAACAGGTTTTTGCAAGTCGTGGAGGAATTCGCTGAAACACACATCGACCAAGAAAATGAAACCCAAGAAGAAGGAAACCAGTCCAAGCTAAAAAACGAGATTAGTCGAGAAAGAATCATCCAGCTGCCTAGTAATCACATACCAAAAGGATTGGTGCCTCTAGAGAAGCTTTTTGACCAAAATGATGTGCCATATTAGCCCGCCGAAATAGAAAATGAATCTATTGTTCGTAAACATAATATAAAGAGCCCAGCCTACCTGAAATTCATTAATATGTCCTCTCATTTATCCTCTGCCCAGAATTCCGAGTATTGCACCCTTATGAGGCAATTCACTGAAATTTTTGCCTAGGAATATAACAATATTAAAACATATGACGCAGACATCATTCAACATAAGATCCCATTGGAAAAGAATGCCACCCCTTTTAAGCAGAAGCTAAGACCTATCAACCCTCTCTTATTTCCTTTGATTGAGAAAGAGACCAAGAAGCTATTGGATGCCAAAATTATAGTGACCCTAAGGTATTCAAAATGGATAGCTAACCTTGTGGTAGTAAGAAAGAAAAATGGAGAAATCAGGCTTTGTGTTGACTTCAGAAATCTAAACAAGTGCTCTAAAAAATATAACTATCCCCTGCCCAAGATGGAACACTTGCTGCAAAGAGTTTCAGGGGCTAGAGTCATGTCTTTCCTAGATGGATTTTTAGGCTACAATCAGATTGTTGTACATCCTAAAGATCAGGAAAAGACCATCTTCACTACTCCTTGGGGCACTTTCATGTACTCCAAGATGCCTTTTGGACTGATGAATGTTGGGGCTACCTTTCAGAGGGCCATGGACATAGCCTTTGTGGGAGATAAGGACAAGTTTGTCCTTATTTATCTTGATGACATAACAGTCTTCTCCAGCAGCCACAAAAATCATTTACAACATTTGAAGAAAGTCTTTCTGAAGTGCACACAGTTTGGAATTTCAGTCAACCCAAAGAAGTCACAGTTTGCTCTAGAAGAAGGCAAACTTCTGTGACATATTGTTTCTGCTGAAGGTGTGAAGATTGATCCAGCCAAGGTTCAAGCCATTCAGACATTGTCCATCCTAAGGTCAAAAAGGGACATTCAATTCTTCCTAGGTAAGATTAACTTCGTAAGGAGGTTCATTCCAAACTTTGCAGAGCTTATAAAGCACATCACTTCCATGCTGAAGAAAGGAGCAAAAATAAAATGGAAAGATGCTTCAAGAAGCTCTTTTGAAGCCATCAAGCAAGCTATCATGGAAGATCCCAAGCTAATCAGCCCAGATTACACTAAGGAGTTTTGTATCTTCTCTTTTGCCTCTTATGATACACTTGTGGCAATTCTGTTGCAGAAAAATGATGAAGGCATAGAGCACCCTGTGGCCTTTTCCAGCAAAACTTTAAGGGATGCTGAACTAAGGTATGACCTTATCGAAAAACAAGCTTATGCTCTCATAAAGTCTTTAAAGGCATTCAAAATTTATACTATGCATTCCAAAGCAGTTGCATATGTAGCTTCAGCCTCAGTAAAGGATGTGTTAAATCAGCCAGATATTGATGGGAAGAGAGCTAAATGGATTGCAAAATTCATAGAGTTTAACATAGAGGTGAAGCCCACTAAGCTTGTCAAAGGTTAGGGCTTGGCTAAACTTATGGCTGAAGAAAATTGTAGCTTGTTAGATATAAATTCCATGGGTCTAAATTTAGATTATGAGCAGGCAGAGGGAGCAACAGAAGAGCAAAAGCGGGATCAGTCTTTGGCTGAAAATATAGTCATATGTGAATGGTATTACAACATAGTTCATTTTTTGCAAAAACTAGAAGTCCCTCCAGGACTTAGCTCAAGTCAAGCTCATGCCATTAAACTTAGATCAACCAAGTTCTACATTAATAAAAATATGGTTTATTGGAAAGACCCATCAAGAATCCTCTTGAGGTGTCTAGATAAAGAACAATCTCTGGAGGTCATACACCAGTTTCATTCTAGCATCTGTGGAGGGCATCATTATTGGAAAACCACATCTCACAAAATATTGAGGGTTGGATATTATTGGCCTACTTTGTTCTCTGATGTGTTTTCTTTTGTAAAAGCTTGTGAGAAATGTCAGAGATTTGCAGGAAGAGAGTAGCTAAATCTCTGCCCTTAAAGCCAATACATGTCAATGGTCCCTTCCAACAGCGGGGCTTGGACTTTATAGGTGAGATCAACCCACATTCGATTGGCCAACACAAATGGATCTTAGTAGCCACTGATTATTTTACCAAGTGGATTGAGGCTATACCCACTAAGAATGCCAATCATCAAGTTGTCATAAGGTTCTTGAATGAGAATATTTTCACTAGATTTGGTTGCCCAACCAAACTAGTCATTGATAATGCAGCAACGTTCAAGGCAAAAGAATTGATGGACATAAATGAATCCATGGGCATTCAAGTGGTGCATTCTACCTCATATTATCCTCAAGGCAATGGCCTGCTAGAATCATCTAACAAGAGCTTGGTAAGGGTAATAAAAAAGTTGTTAGAGGACAACAAAAAGAGCTGGGATTCCAAGCTGAAGTTTGCTCTATGGGCTGACTGAGTTACCATTAAAAAATCCATAGGGAATTCTCCATTTAAACTGGTTTATGGTGCTGATGTTGTTTTCCCCATCCAGCTGATTCTCCCTATGGCTAGGTTCTTGTAAGAAGAACAACATGAAGAAAATGACATGGTAAGAAGAATGAATAACCTGGTTGAACTACAGTAGATCAAAGAGCAGCTGATTGAGAATTCAAAGGCTTTGTTAGTGTCAGTATTTGTAGCCTTCCTCCAGTGATCAAACATGCTCTTACAAAATGATTTTATGGTGTCAAGGTCAAATTTTGTCATTTCAGTGAGTCTTCAAGCAAAATTTGGTCACTAGGCATTAGGTGTAGGGTTTTCTTTTACTCCTGTCAAAGTTGTCCAAATGTCGGTCCATGTCACCATTCAGCTGAGTGTACCATCATTCGGAGGGTTTTCATCATCATGTTAGGTTCCAATGGGTCATTTTACACTTTGTTCATGCTTCAGGTGTGCCTAGGTAAGGTTCATTTTCCTCTCCTAGGGTTTTGAAGGCAATTTCTCTTGGATGGTCAAATCATCAGCAAAACTTATATCCTGATGTTCATACACCTTCCCCTATCCTTACTGTACCTTGTTAAACACTTCCCATCACTGAGATCCCCCAAATTCCTCATTCTTGCACAAACCCTAGTTTCTTGGTACAAACCCTATTTTCTAGGCTAGGCCTGTGTTTTGCCTTTTTGGACCCCTTCCCCTCACTCAATATTTGAAATTCCACTTTCCTCTACTTCCAAAAATTTTCTCAAGAATTTAGGAGCCCCTTATCCCCTTCATTTCACTTCATTTCGACAAATCCCTTGTTCCACACATCGGGGTAGGTTTTACTAAATGATTTTTATGAGCAATAAAAGATGAATTTGGGAAAACTGAGAGCGGTTTTTGTCCAAAATATGCCAGTTAAGAAAAACCTCCTTCACTTTTTACACATGTGTCATGGTTTTGGAGAAATGTCAAAAATACAGTCACCCCGAGAGAATTGATGCACCTCTAAAGTCACCTTGGGAAAATAAACTTTTCTCCTAGCTTGGTTAGCCAAATGACTTTCTTGATGAGTCAAATAATAACTAGACACAAAGAGATTTCCAATGAGCTATCATGAGCTCAATTTGGAGCTGAGGAACACCTACCAAAGTTGACTGCAACAACACTCTACCTTGAGGTAGCCTCATTTGGCACATTTTGACCAGTCTTGGGAGATTTGATTTTTTTACAGGGAAAATGAACTAAAAATTGACAATTCCAATTGGGTTGGAATGTAGACTCAAATACCTTTCCAACGAGCTATCCTGCGCCCAATTTGGACACCGGGAAGGCCTCCAAAAGGCTCCTGCAAAAAGGCACTACACATAGAGATGGCGCGGCGCATTGGGCTGCTCTCCACAGTGCAAAAAATACACTGGCGCAATGCATAGAGATGGTGCGGTGCATTGGGATAAAAAGGCTGAAATCCATTCAAATATTCCTCCAAATTTCAAATTTTTCATTCCACAAGTAAGTTAACACCTCCATATTTCCAATGTATGAGTTTCCATCAGTGTTTATGGTGTTTGAATAGGTTAAAAACAAAACCCTAGTTCCTTGCAAAGTTGTGTTGAGAAAATTGCCTAGGATTTGCAAAATTGCAGTTTTTCCATTGTATCCCCATTTTCATTTTTCTCTCACTACACTTCACTCATATTACTTTCCCTCTCCCCTTTCATTCACACTCACCTATCCCCTTATGCCTAAAACTAAAAACCCTAAATCCTAATCCCACTATTCCCAAACCCTAGTCAAATATCCCCAAACCCTAATTGCAATCTCAAAACCCTACAGCTAGCCTCAAATCCTCCCCTCATCAGTCCCACTCATCCATGGAGTTTCAAAACATCCGTGAAGACCGGCAGGTTGCCCAAAGAAGCCTAAATGAGATGACACCCATTTAACATGAGATAGAAGCTGATCGAGAGATTTGGCTTGAGAGGATTAAAATTCATCTTGAGAAGCTGTTGGCAAAGGCAAACAAGGACAAGGACATGCTCAGGCACATGAAAAACCATTATTGGGCACGAACTCATGTTTGCAAGGCGAGGATCAAAATCTTGAAGGCAAAACTAAGGGGAGCACTAAAACGATGCAAAAGGCATGATAGGCTTCGAATCTTGGCTGAAAGCTTCTTTGGCTGAGCATGATACTTGATGATGGACCTTTAGTCCAAATTTCAGCAAATTTGGAGAAAATTTTGTCAGTTTTGAATTTTTTGGCTTCAAAACAGATTTTCCTGCTGAACGCGTAGTGCCACTTGGCGCGCGCTTATAATTGGGAGATCCTCTGGAGGAAAATTTTGCATTTCTAGATTTGTTATGAAAATTTATGCATGCTCATGAATTAACTAAGGATTTCATCAAGTTCTGGGTTGCCTAAAGGGTCAAAAACACACAAAAAATGACCTTTCTGCCACCTTTTGCACCCATAGGAAGCTATGTTGGGAGATTGGATGTTTGGAGGGGAAAATTGACACCAAATCTAGAAATTCCACTTGGGTTGGAAAGTAGATAGGCAGGGCTTTCCAACGAGCTATCACAAGCTCAATTTGGACTTCAGGAAGGGCCTCAAAATCAGCTCCAAAGTTGTGCTACGCATAGAGATTTTGGGCGCCACGCATAGAGAATTTTGGCCTATTTTTCACTCTTCAGCTCAGAATTTCAGCCAGTTTTGACTAGTTTCACTTTTTTATGTTACTCTTGATCTAACTTGATGTCATTTCAAGACCATGATGTAATTTTGGCACATTTTTACTTGTTTTAGTAGATTCATTCACTAAAAAGTGAAAAGATAGTGAATGAATAAGTTTCCTTTCATATAGAGGTAAGATGTTTCATTGGCTATTTTTCAGTTCCTTGTTTAGATATGGTTGAAACAGCTCCTAGAATGATGAGGTCGACCCCTAGAGGCATGGAAAGGAGTTAGGCTTGTCTATATCATGTAATTTCTCAGTCATTTTCAGGGTTGGACACTTGGGATTGCTTGGCACTTCATTGTACAATTGATTTCTGCATTTTTGGCAAAGGAAAGACCAGGGTTTTGCAGCACTTGTTGGGATCATTGTGGCTCTGTGTTTTGATGGTGTTTTTCTTCATGTAATTGTAAGTTCATTGATGTTTTATGTATGCCATTTCTCTTCTCTTTGCTTATGAAATTGAACAAATAGAGTGACAAAGGTAGAATTCATTAGCTTGCTGTGCTTTGCCTTAAAATTTTGTTTAGTTTTACATGTTTTCGTCTATTTGGAGAGGATTCTTGCAGCTTCTTGCCCTCTTCATCTCCTCAGTAGTATTTTATATCCATTCATTTAATCTAAAGCATCAAAACCACTGCCTACCTTGCCCCAACCGGAACTCTGCAAAATTTGGCCTCATCACCGGATCCAAATTTGCCTTTACGTTTTTCCAACAAAATCCCCCAAAAATCAAATTAAATCCTTGCACTTCATACCTAGCTTAAGATCAGTTGTTAAATCAGTCATCTCAAGCCTCATCGATTATCTTTTGCTGAGATTGACCCGGAGATAGCCCTCTCCTGTCCTCGTAGGGCTAGCTACGAGGCTGAGCGTGGTTTAATGTGGACCTAGAATCTTACCTTTTCATCCTAAGGTAAATCTAGGCTCTAACAGGCTCATCAAAAGAAAATCAAAGAAACCTTTGACAGGAAAGCAACAGTGGACAATTTCCAAGTTGGCGATTGGGTTCTTAAATGGAATGCATTTAAGGAAAAGAGAGGAAATCATGGCAAGTTTGATTCCTTATGGACAGGTCCTTTTGTCATCGCTCAGTCTGGAAGGAGAAAAATACATTCATTATGCACAGTCTGGAAGGAGAAGATACTTTTGGCAGCGCAGTAAATGGGTGATTCTTGAAACTTTATTTCGTTTAAGGCTTTAAGGCCTTGTTATTGTAAATATGTTTTTCCAACTTTTTATTTCATTACAAAATGTACTCCATGCCCAATGGAACACTAGAAGGAAGATTTAATTTTTGTTTTTTATAGGAAAGGCATTGATCTGAGATCCTTGAAACCTCACATGGAGGATTTCATCCCCAGAAGGAGCCAATGTTAGCCTTGGAGGCAAACAGCCCAAAAATGGATCCAAAAATGCCCCTAAGTCTCCAAATGTGCTTAAAAATCATGCTAATGGATCCATTAATGCTCTTCGAGTCTTCGTAAGTGCTTAAAGTCATCCATCAATCAAAATTCACGCAAGAGGAAAGCCCTTAGAAGAGTGGAAATACACTATTAGGAGGCCTGAATCACTCTAAAACCATGAAAAAACCCACAGGCGCAGGCTTAAACAATGGTTGCACGCAGTCGTTAGATCTAGTCGATCAGTGGCCCACATCTAATCGGCAGATCACATCGGTGGATGTAATCGGCGCAGGCGGGCAATGGAAATCAGTACTGGACACCGCCAATCAGCGATAACCGATGATCGGATCGATGGGTCGCAATGGCGAAGGCAAATCGGCTCAAACCATAGAGCTATGGAAATGGTGATCAACGATTAAATGAGGATTGTCGATCGTGCATGCAGATCGACGGCCCAAATCACATCGGCGGATCGCAGATCGGGGAGACCAAGGGACAGGGCCTTTACATATAGCGATATGCGATTGCGATCAGATCGCATCACAATATCACATCTGTGAAACCAAAGGGTCCGGGAAAGGAAATTAATAATTTTTGAAGTCCAAAAAGGCCGATTGTTCACGACTTTTAAGTGTTTTATGCATATTTCACAATGCTAGGAAAATACAAAGGGTAGGCTTCTTTGAGACTTGCGAAAACAACAAGGGTGGACCCGAGAGGATATAAACCATCTGTGAGGACTTTTTGAAGTCCGAAAAGGACAGGGAATGGCGGTATTTCGCAGTATGGCTGTGATTTTGGTTGATAACAAAAAACACTCATTATTAAACAGCTTGAAGAGAAACCGAGGCCGAGAGGCATCTACAACACAACAAATCATGCCCAACTAGCCCAAAACAAAAATATTATGGGCATCTATAGCACAACACAACCCGAATCAGATACATCATGGAGTAGCATAGTGTCAAGAGAGAGCTCCCTGCCAGTGCACCCAAAATATCTGAATGCGGTTATTCATCTGTTAGAAAGAGAAAAACCTCTGAGCCATGCCTACCTATTGAGGGAATCAAATGGTTAAGGGACAAATCAGACAAGGTTAAGACTCCGAGCCTTCTAGGGAGCTCAGGAGCATTGTAAAGGGCCTAAAAGGCAGAAAACTAGATGTAACAAAGGTTCAACTTTTGGAGATTAGTTCTCCTCTGTTCATTCAAGCTTCTCATATTCATTCCAGCAATATAATCTTCTTTTGCCATTATATGTTCAATTTCCATTCTCTTTACTGTTCTATGCTTGCACTTGAACATTTTGTTCATGTTTTCTGTGTGTATGAGGCCAGATAACTGTAATCTTATCTCTGCTTCGATATATTAGAGTTGCAAGCTTCTTTGCTGCCTGCGGCTAGCCATTTATATGTGTTATTATATATGCATCTGTCAGTACAATCAGTAAGCTCATTTGCTGCTTGTAGCTAGCCATTCACATATGTTCATGTATGCAATCTGCTGGTATAGTCAGTATTCTCCATCTATCCATTAAATCTACAAACTATTGAGCATTAGTGGTTTTAAAGCCTTGTGTTGTTGGGGGTGTTCATGCATGTCTTGAGTGAGAATAGAGCTGAAATGGTTATCTGACTTGATCCAAACCATCATCCATTCCAGTAGTTCAGAGAACAATATTGAAGATTATATGTTACCAGGCATCTCCGAGCTGCAACCTAGGAGAGTTTCCTGGAGTGATAACAATACCTGTTCTACTTTCATGGAAGCAGTTCAATAGTCTTATATTGCTTGAATAAAAAAAGATTTATTATAGCTATTCTAGGACATACATAATCTCTTAGATCATATTTACATTCATGAATTTGAGAGATGTTTAATTTATCTCTGTTTCTGTAATTAAGTCAAAGATATTATTTTACAAAATTGTTATATCAAGTATTATTTAAACAATTTATGAATATGTAATAAGGGTTGGAACTTGTATGAAGAAATACTATATATTCATGTAAGTTGTACATTATACTAAAAGGGATCAATTTGCAGTAATAGAAAAAGATTTGTTCTAGGATCCCCGTGTCGAGAAATTGGTGATGTACTTTCTCTTGTGAAATTTTTTATTTTCTTAGTTTTACATATGTTGAATCTTTTTGTTTGTTTCAAAAAGATTAAGGGCCAAATTTACTTAATTGCACTCTGCTCTGGCTTGTAAACAATATCAATGTTTTTTGTTTGATGTTGAATATACAATTCATCTCAGTATGCTCTATATTTAATTGAGTCTTAGTCATATTCATCCTCTTCACTCCACAGACACTTTATAAGATCCAAAATCTTGCCTATCCTACCTTGTTACTTCTGCTCTTTTATTTGTGATTGATTACCTACATTTTTCCGACTCCATTCCCAATGGACTTTCCCTGCATTTTTCAACCAAACCTTTGAAAATTACCACCACAAGGTTTCATAAATATCCTAATATCTTGAACAAAAATTTAAATCAGATAGAGAGATCCCTTTCTGAAGCTAGAAGGGCTAGATCCCAGCTTTGAAAGTGGTTTTGTGGTTACCTCTGGGTTTCTCTCCTTAGCCTAGAGAAATTATAGAGTGATAACACACTACTCCACCACTAGACCTCTACTAGTTCCTCCAAAAATTAGAACTAGTTTAACTAACTATAAATCAGTTAGACTGAGTTATCTTACAACTCCAAAGAACTCAACTTGGGCCCCTAAAATTTAGGGATCACTCTACATGAACCTAGATAGACTTCCAACTCAAATTTCCTAATTCAATTATGTCAATTTAACTTAATTAACTATTACAAGTTGCCATGAGAATAGAATTACAATTTAATTCAAGGAAAAATTAAATTAAAATTTCTTGCTGCTATTTTTAACACTCAATTGGCTCACAACTCATCTTACCATCCTCATTTTGATGGGGAAACTTAGATTACAAATAAATGTTGAGAAGGATATCTACATTGGTTTGCATATGATAAACAAATATAATGCTCAAATGTGCCCTTGCCAGAATGTTGGTACAACACATCCTTACATACTTCATAAAAAATGCCACCATCTATGGCACTTTATGGATATCATCCTCCTTCCATCACATCACACTTGAAAGGGACTATAAAGGCTCAATCAGTAGAGGAAAACATATAACATCAACAAGAGGCTCTCAGACTATTGAAGGAAAACTTGATCATGGCACAAAATATGATGAAACAAGAAGGATATCAACATCATAGTGAAACGAAATATGAAGTGGGGGATTGGGTATTTGTGAGACTATAACCATATAAACAGATGTCCCTCAAGAAATAAGGACAATAAATTAAATCCAAAGTACTATGGACCCTTTAAGGTGCTACAAAGGATTGGAGGTTTGGCTTAAAAATTGAAGCTACCTCCATCTTCATGTGTACATCTAGTCTTCCATGTTTCTTGCTTAAATAAGGTCAACAATGAGAAGATACCAAACCAAACAATTCTACCAAATATTAATGAAGATGGGAAAATAATAATAGAACTAGAAATAATTTTGGAGACAAGGACTAAGCAGCTGATAAATCAAACAATTCTTGAGTAACTCATCAAATGGAAGAACCTACCAATGGAAGAGGCAACATGGGAAGATGAGATGTTCATGCAGAAACACCCACAAATAGTCAAGTCTTGAGGAAAACACTTCTTTGATGGGGAGGGTCATGTTAATCCCTATATAAGCCCCATGTTAACCCAAAACCCCTTATTAAGCCCTAAATATTGAATGATTACATTTATATTTTTATATTATTATGTAGGCTAGAAACCCTAATGTTCCCATTTTATTATAATTGTACCCTTTGTATCCTATATATATACTAAGGAGACTTAGTCCTAGGATAATCAAATATTGTCTTTTTCAATGTAATTCTTGTAAAAGGAGGTTTCCTCCATGAAGAGGACTGTAATTATTGATTTCCTATCATTTTTAAGCCATAAAAATCTTAACAAATATTGCATCTGGGAAACGAGGAGTGAATGAGGATCTCAAAAAGGATGCCTTAAGGGTATAAAAAAATATTGAGAAGATTAGGTAGATTTATAACACACCCCCTCCTAATACTTTCCCGACCAGGTTATAAGGAGGTGGTTACTGTGTTGACCCAATATCCATGGTTTAGTTATGGAAATGGTGACTGAAATTTTCAACCCTTTTTCAACTTCCTCAAGACTTAAAATGGATGAAATCATTGTGTTCATGTCATCAAGACATTTCCAATGATATAAATTTTTCCTTAATCTGACTCTTGGATCAAGAGATATGACCATTTGAATGATTGGCCTATTATCACCTTATCATGCCAAAGATAATCCTACATGGAAATCACATCCTAACCCACATGGTTATCTCTGCATTATCTCTGTGATCGTAGACCAATCCACATGGATAGGTTCTTTCCTCCAAGTAGTTAGAGTTTGGTTTATTCCACCACTCCACAACACATTCAAAGTTAACAAAGAGGCCTGATCCCCTAACTCTGACCTAGAGATCGACTTGACTTCCCTCCATGCCTTCGTTCTTATTTATCCTAACCCGTCTTGGGTATTTGGTTAGACTCCAGACCTAGGTGCTTGGCTTGAATCTCGACTAGCGGGCCCCCGTGATTCCCGAAATACGAACCTTGGGTCGGAAGCAACCTCTCCCAAGGTGCAACCTTTTCACTCGACCTCTCGACCCCCAACTTGATGGGTCCTACAAGTGACTTTAAGCTTGTTTATGCAAGTATCTTCATACTTAGATATTTTCCTAATCATGACTATATAATATTGGGCACACACATATAAATATAAATATAGTCATGACCCTTTGCTAGTTGACGACCCACATCAATTGTCAATTGACAACTAGGATTAAACATGTCACCCCCCCCTTCTCGCTGACATCATTGGGGGGGGTGTCACGCTTCTCAATTTTGCTTTAACGTTCCATACAGTGATATGATGGTTTTCCAACCTTTGCCTCATTTGACGGTTGTCATTCAAGCATGCCACCCCTCTCCCTTCATTGACGTCATGGGGGAGGGGGGTGTTGCATTGTTCAGTTCCACTTTGAGGTTCCTTACAACGATTCAAAGGTTTGTATGACCTTCTACAAAGAATGCATTGAGTGTCGTATTGGCCCTTTTCTTTGGACCTTCCTCCCAATCACCTGCCCACCATTAGACCAAGGGCTATCCTCACACCCTCGGTCACCCATTTCATGGTGCGATAGTGTATTATGATATACACTATATTTTCACAATCGTTTTGCTCCACCATGAGCCTGTATAATACCCATACCATGATTTCAATGAAAACAACAATTATGTTCTATTCCCATAACTAAATGATATTAATGGGACCTGAACTCAATCTAAACCTCAACTTATGAATATATAGACATATATTATATTTTTCAGACTTAAGACATAAGCTCAGTACTAAACATAGATTGAGGATATGCACTCATGTTTTAAGGCCCATCTTAACTCAAATATCTATTGGTATCCTCGGATAATAATAAGCATATAATAAACTCATGAAAGCGAACATGAAAACATACAATGCCCAAAATTCTTATTGGAAATCAATATTCCACAGGTAGAAAGGAAATCTCATTCCTAATTCGACTCGCAAGCATAAACCACACAATCATTAGAGAAATTTTGAGGTAAAAAATAAGCCTCAAAACAAAAATCTACAACAAAAATCAAATTTATAAGAACTAATAGGATTCAATATGATGATGTCAGCAATGAGGGATGATTCACCATTTTTGGAGTAAAAAATTAAAAAGATAAAAAGATAAAAAAACTACTTTTTCAACTCGTATTTTCAACTTACCTCCCTATGATTTTACTCAAATTTCCAGTGGGGCACTCATTGGATGCAAAATTTAATTTGGCATCCAAGGAGTACCCATGTTGTATACTTTTGATGGACACTACTACACAAAAAATGAGAAATACATGAAAAAGCTCAATTGTAATCATGTTTATCATGTATTTCACATTTTTCATGTGGTAGGGTACGTCGAAAGTATGACACATGGGAACTCCTTTGATGCAAAATTAAATTCCGGATCCAACGAGTGCTCATGCTTGAAATTTGAGTAAAATCATAGGGAGATAAGTTGAAAATACGTGTTGGAAAAGTAGTTTTTTTCCCCTCCAAAACATGATGAGGTAATCTAATCTTATTTTATTATTTCCACTATTATTTTATAATATTCCTTAGGAGGCCCATTTTAGAACTCAAAATTTCTCTAAAGTGAGCATTAGTTAACATCATTACATGCATGTAGCCAACACATTGAACACACTCTAGACATTTAATTACAAGAGTTGGAGTATCACTTAGCTTATATAGTACATAAGTGTTCCAACTGTGAGTGAGACTTCGAATCTCCACCCAAACATAGATAGTTGCAACCAAGTCTTAGTTGCAACTGTCACCCCCAAGCCAAATTCCAATGCTTGAGGGGGGTGTTTTGGAAGAGAGACCAAATAGTTTATTCTATTGAAACATTATGACACAAGGTCACACAACCTTCATCCACAAGCTACACTACTTCCTAATCAGTCCTATAGACTTTAGATACATAAGAACATCCATGCCAAGATACTATACAACAGAGAATTCTCAGCTCATTTTTAGGAGAATAAATTCCACACTAAAGGAAGTTTCATCAATGGTTAAACTACTGATAGGTGGAAGAAATCACCCCTCCAGGTGGTTCATCAATGAGACAAACACTAGAGCTTCAGCCCCCAAGGAAACTCCTAGTGGTTCATCAACCCCACATGCACCTTGGTGATTCTTCCCAATATAGAAGGTTATCAATCCAAAGCTTCCAATGGGTTCTTCAGCCCTTAGGAAAGCCTCTCTTTCCATAATATTTCACCCAATAAGCCTCTCTCAGAGGATTCCTCAACTAATGTTCTTTTCTAGAGTTGAATTCTTAAGTTGATATTTGCGATACCTCCAATCCCTAGAGTAATTTTCACAGTGATTTGTTTGTTCTATTCCACTACGCATACATGATAGAATCCTGCCCCATGCATTCCCTCCTTTCCTACTTGTTTTCACGCCTCTTAACAACCAAAACCATCTGTCTTTTTCCAAGGCTCCATGTAGTCCACCTCTCGACAACGCAACATATGTTGCCTTTAAATTTTGTCCTCTTCTTGCCTGTTGTTGGATTTGAAGGACACATGGGACTTTCCTTGTCTCTTCAGTGAAATTTAATGCACATTCAACTCATTTAATATTCTCATCCAACCCATAGCTGATATATTTAATTTTTCCAATTCCTCAAACAATCTCCTTCCCTAAGAAACTAGAATTCATGTCCCTTCTTTCAGTCTTTGAGTAATTACAATTATTTATAGTAATGAGAGATTCATATAGGGGCTATTAAATTCCCCTCCCCTATGGGGGAACACCATCCTTGGTGTTCTATAACCATAAACAAAAAAAACACAGATAATATGGAGCTTTATGCACACAACTCTATACAACATTTACAATGTATTTATAATTTTTTTTATCTAGCAAATAAGAAAGGATATGTTTCCCTCATCTAGTTAGCCATTTACCACATGGCTTCCTTAGGCCCAAAGTGCCTCCATTGCACATTGACTCTTGCTCTATTACTCAATTCCAGAGCATGAGATGCTTCTAATCCAAGATGCATAGAGGTTATGGTTGGAGCTCTTCCTCTAGTTCTACTTGTAGCACAGGCCAATCAATTACATGATTAACATATTGAACACATATTTAAAGCAATGAAACATGGAAAAAA
Source organism: Pinus taeda (assembly GCA_000404065.3). Classification (NCBI taxonomy): domain Eukaryota; kingdom Viridiplantae; phylum Streptophyta; class Pinopsida; order Pinales; family Pinaceae; genus Pinus; species Pinus taeda. Next base: position 148,805 of record APFE031693772.1, read on the forward strand.
TCATGTAATTTCACTAATGGTGGTAAGGCAAATCTATAGGCCACCATCCCTATTCATTCAAGTATCTCAAAATCCCCACAAAATCGTGGTGCCAACTTGGTACATGAACCAATATTCAAGGAACTTTTCTTGGGTCTAACTCTCAAGTAAAATGTTCCCCAACTTGGAGCTCCTTATGCACCCTATGTTGATACACAACTTTTCTTCCTGTATTGTGCTACCTTTAAATTCTTCTTGATGATTTGCATTTGTTGTTCTATGTCTTTTAGCATATCAGGCCTAATAAGGACCTAGTTAATTGGATCACTCCAACTAATAGGAATATTGCATCTCCTTCCATAAAGTGCATTGAAAGGGCTCATATTTAGATATTCGTAGTACCCATTGTTGTATGCAAACTCTACAAGTGGAAGGTACTCTTCCCACTTCTTTGGCCGATGCATCACATACATCCTCAACATATCTTTGAGGATTATTTGTCTTCTCCGTTTATCCATCCATATGTGGATGATAAGCTAGACTGAAGCCCAATTCTATCCCTAATATTGCAAATAGCTCCTTCCAAAACCTTGAAGTCAAATTGGCAACTCTATCTGAAATTATTTTCTTGGGAACTCCATGCAACCTCACAATCTCCTTTAGGATTATTAGAGCCACCTCACTAGTTGAATTGGTGGATTTGACTGCCATAAAATGAGCCACTTTGCTCAGGTTTTCAATGAACACCATAATTGCATCATGTTGTTTGGAGGTTCTTGGCAAACCTATAATGAAATCTATGTAGTTCACTTCCCATTTCCATTTCGGATTGGGAATGGGCTGCAATAAACTTGCTAGGTGTTTACATTCAAACTTCACTTGTTGGCCCTCCATGCATTTAGAACCAAAATAAACTAATTCCCTTTACAAATTAGGCCAATAGTAAAACATTTTGATGGCCATGAGGGTCTTTTGGTATCTTGGGTGGCCAGAATATGGCTTAGCATGGAACTCTCTCATTATGAACCTCTTCAAATCATCATTGTTTGGCACAAAGATTCTATTCTTGAATCTAACTAGACCATCATCTGTGAGATGATATAATTCATCCTTTCCTCCTTCACCATCTTACTGTAGATTTTCCTTTATTTTTTTATACTTCTCTCATGTTGCCCTACATTTTTGACTGGTTCTCCTAGGTCCAATCAATAAGAGCTTATGACTTCCATGTGATTTAATTGAATCCTTTTATTGAGCACACTGACAACCCTATATATACTTGATTTCAAAGTCAAACTCGCTAAGTATGTCTAACCACATAGCTTGTTTTACATTCTACTTAGGTTTATTAAACAAATATCTTAATCCCCCATGATTTATCATAAGTGTAAATCTTCTGCCGAGGAGGTAATGCCTCCAAATTTTCAATGCATTGATGATGGTAGATAACTCCAAATCATGAGTTACATAGCTTGCCTCTTGTTCATTTAGATTCCATGACTCATAGAAAACTACCTGTCCTTCCTGCATCAAGAATCCACTGAGCCCCTCCTTGCATACATCTAAACAAACCAAAAAATCTTTGCATGGATATGCAATCCATAACACTAGTGCATTAATGAGAAATTGTTTTAACTACTCAAAGCTTGTTTCACATTCAACTGTCCACTCAAATTTCCTCCCCTTCTTCTGCAAGGAAGTGATTGGGTGGGCTATCTTGGAGAAGTTTTTGATGTACCTTCTGTAGTAGCCTTGCAAGCCCATGAATGATCTAATCTCATTCACATTTTTCGGTGTTGGCCAATCCATTATGGCCTTGATATTTTATGGATCAACTGCTATCCCCTCCTTGGAGACATTGTGTCCCAAATTAATGTATTTGTGGTAGGAAGAAATCACAATTATTGAGTTTTATATAAAGCTTGCATTCTCTTAAAAAATGTAGCACTACAACTAGATGATTTCTATGTTCTTCTTCATTCCTTGAATAAACTGAAATATCATCAACAAAGAAAACCACAAATTTGTCCAAGTAAGGATGCAACACATTGAATATGGCACAGGAATTTGTAAGCCCAAAGGGTACCACTACAAATTCATAGTTCCCATGCGTCATTCAAAAGGCTATCTTGTGGATATATTCCTCCTTGATGTGCACTTGATGATACCCTAACCTTAAATTGATCTTGGAAAAGACCACTGCTCCCCTTAATTTATCGAACAAGTCATCGATCCTTGGAAAATAGTATCTATTCTTGATGGTCACCTTGTTTACTTGTCTATAGTTGATATGCAACCTGAGTGTGCCATCCTTTTTCTTCACAAATAGCACTAGTGTTCCCCACAGAGACAAACTCGGCCTTATGTAGTCCTTATCAAGCATGTCCTTGAGCTATAGCTTTAGATCAACCAAACTTGGTGTTATAGCATCATTCAAAACTCCTATAGACCTGCTGCTCTTTTATGGCCTTGGGCAGTCCCTTTACCCATGCAGACTTGACTTTATATTAAAAAATATATATTTCAAATTCCACATGCGACTCTACCCACACAAAAACACGTACATACACAGGTCCCAAAACACTATACTCACATATACATTTTTAAATATGAAAAAATAAAATAAAATGCTATTTTTTCGGTGGGGTTTACAGGTTTTGTCAAGAGCCCACCTCCAGGATCTCGTGGCCTAAATGAAATAACCAATTTGAGGTGGTATATATACACCCCTTGGGAAGGCCTAATGGATAAGAGAATATTGATATTGACATTATACTCGATTCCCCCTAGATCAAGTCTACTTTTCCCGTGCCTCCTGCACTCCCAGTCTCTAGGAAACTCTGGTTTCCTTTGCATAGATGCTCAATATCCTTATCTAGCATATTCTTGTACTTTTTAGAGAAGTTTTCTTTGCGACTCGGGCTAGACGAATCTGGAGGAGGGATTCGTCAGTGCCTTTGGCCTAGCTCGAGTTGTATCTATCCTATAATTACTGTTATTCATCAATAAGGAGCTCATGCATTTTTGCTGATATCTATTTTAATCTTATGAATGATAGTCAGAATTGTTATATATGATTATATAACATATTTTTATGCATGCAAGTTGAATTATCTATTTTCTATATGCTTTTGTGATTTATTTGTAGGTCTGCACATCTTGGAGGAAGCAAAGGGTTTGTACCCTACGGGAACATCTTCAGATGTAGGACCCTCGAGTATGTCTCTAATTTCAACTTTGATAACTCGAATATTTGGCATGCTTGAATGGGTGTTCTTTGTTTATTGCTTTATACTGCTTTGTTGAAGCTTTCAACCCTTGCCTCAGGGAACTTTTCCTGCCAACACCTGGAGTGCTCATTTGATGGTGCCTTTGATGTTGGAGTTGCTCCTAGTATCAATTCTATGGACAAATCCACCTCTATATGAGGAAGTAATCCAAAAATATCTTCAGGGAAGACCTCTTGGAACTATTTCAGGACATGATATCTAGTTAAGATGTAATTTTCATTACTCTTAGTGCTGTTGTTGGCTTCGATGCTACTAGAATTTTGCACAACAAATAATATACATCCCTTCTTGATGCTTCTCTTGGGTTGCATGGCTAAAATTAGCCTCACAGATATGAGGTTCCACTTTCCCTGCAATACCCTTTTTTCTCTATGCTCATCTAAGCACTCGATTTCCTTTTGAAAACAATCCACCTTGGTGTGGTGCTTGTACAACCAATCATGCCCAACAATATGCCATATGATCCTAGTGGTAGTACATTGAGGTCTGCCATAGTGGGCATTCCATTTAATTCAATTGGGAAGACCTTCACCCAATACTTATCCTTATTCTTTATTCCCATGGCTAATTGAAATATCCAGGATTCCTCATGTGGTTCTTGTTTCAATTGGCATCGTTCCACACACATTGGGCTTATGTAGATATAATTATAACCAAGGTCAATTAAAGTAAAAATAATCTGGATGCAAACCTTACCTTCCATCTCGATTATGGAAGCCTGATGGTCTCCCTACAACCTGTCCATTTCTACATAGATATTGGGCATACCACATGCCACATATCCCATAATTATCACTTCCTGTGTGTTGTAGGCCAACGTGCTTGTGCTATGGGAAATCTTGTCTCAAACTATTTCCTCCACATGTCCAACACTTATATGTACCCTTCTCATAACTCGTAACTCCTTAAGTAAAACAACCATTTCCAACAATGGTGAGCCTTCATTGATTCTCTTCAGTAGTAGGGGATATATGCGATTCATTAATCAATTTCTACCTTTTTCCTTTGAGCTTCAACTACTTTTAGATTTCCAATCGGGTTTAAACTTAGATCCACACTTGGACTGCTCATAACAATGTTTCAGCTTTCAGATTGCATCCTCCTGTGTTTTGGTCTCATCGAACTCAATCATATCCATGAAGGATGGTGGCACTCCATTGACATATCTTGGAATATTTGGTTTTTCCTTTTTAAGGTAGGGGACATACCTTAACAACTCTAGAAATTTGGTGGTATGTTCATCCTCTTTCATATGGCCCAATTTAAGCTCATAGAATTCCTTCACCTTGCTATCGAAGTATCTCTCAGATAGATACTTGTTCCTAATCCTTGAACTCCCTCCATGACAACTCCTCTTCTCTTATGCCCTTTACATTCTTTAGATATTCCCATCATATGTATGCTTTTCCCTTCAAACTATAGGTGGATATCTTTGCTTTCATGTTCTTAGAATAGTTGTGAATTCTAAAGAATTTCTTCATTCCAAGAAACCAAACTTCCACATCTTCTGTTTTCTTAATTTCTTCATCAAATATGGGTGGTTTTTCCTTTTTAAATTCCTCTGCCATACATTCCCTTTCTCTCTTTATCTGTTTATGATAATGATGCCTCCTGGTAGTAGAACTAGAATGTCTACCAGAATGATGCCCATAAGTGCTAGTTCTTTTCTATGGAGTACTCAAAAGTGCATTTCCTCTCATAGTGTCTTCAATTTTATGTCTAGGCCTCTTCTTGGACTTGTTACCATCTACTCGTTTTGTTCTCTTCTGGTTCCAAAGGGCTCTTCCTGTCTCTATTACTAGTCCCCAACTCATACTTCCTATGTCTCTATAAGTCAGAAAAGCTTTGTAGTATGATTGCATTTGCCTCTTCTTACCTTTCCTGAGACCTTACCAACCTTTCATTATAGACCTTACAACTCTTAATCTCGACCCTTAGGCTCCTTAGGGTATCCATTAAGTCAGGAGAGTCTAGCCCTACCCTTTGGTCAACTGATATTTCTTCTTCAATTGTCCTTGCTTCTTCATACCTGTTAACGCTTAGGTTGTCCCTTGGCTCCTTAAGGGATACAGCCAAGGTAACACCAGACCAATCTTTGGACTGCGGGTCCTAGCCTACCTGCAATCAGAGAGGGCTCTCTTTTCATAATTTAGCTTTGCTTAGGGTGATCTTAGGCTAGTTATTGAGTACAAGGGTTTTTGTTTTTTTGGTGAGAAAGAGAATGGCTTCAAGCAGAGAGGTAATGCATCGTGCGATGAATTTCAAACCATTGGGCATGGAGTCAGAGGAGCGGGATTGCTGGTGTTTTTTTCTTGGTCACGAGGGGGATATGGAGCAGATAGCTTCTCATGAAACATTTATTCGGGTTAAAAAGGGATGAAGTGGAGGTCAGAGATGTAAGGCAACTAAGATATCTTTGATCCGGCTGACCGAGGTAAGGTTGATGGATTCTATCTAGGAACAATTAAGATTTCCTAAATAAAAATTATACATGGGTGACAAAGAACTAATATGCTCCATGAGTTATTCATATTAAAGCTCTTAGTCAGAACAAAAACATCTAGAACGTTTGCAAAAATTTAGTGTAAATTGTTGTAAGGCCAATTGTAGATTAGTCCTCCTTTCTGCAATCGAAAAATGGATTCTATCTAGGAACAATTAAGATTTCCTAAATAACAATCGTTCATGGGTGACAAAGAACTAATATGCTCCATGAGGTATTCATATTAAAGCTCTTAGTCAGAACAAAAACATATAGAGCGTTTGAAAAAAATTAGTGTAAATTGTTGTAAGGCCAATTGTAGATTAGTCCTCCTTTCTGCAATCCAAAAATGGATTCTATCTAGGAACAATTAAGATTTCCTAAATAACAATCGTTCATGGGTGACAAAGAACTAATATGCTCCATGAGGTATTCATATTAAAGCTCTTAGTCAGAACAAAAAGATATAGAGCGTTTGCAAAAATTTAGTGTAAATTGTTGTAAGGCCAATTGTTGATTAATCCTCCTTTCTGCAATCGAAAATAGTGATAATGAAACCAATATATGTGAACTGATATTATACAGAAAAGAGATGTTTTATTAGTCCATATGACAGCGTGAGAATTTGTTGATCATCCTTCAGCATTTTTAAAAAAGAAAAGGAAAGCATAGTGGACAGTCCATTATCTGATCCTTTGAATAATCTTTGATCTCTCAGCCAACAAACTTTCAATGATACAGCGCAAACCAGCTCGATTGGAAGTTTTAAGGAGATGAGAAGCACACAAAAAAAATCGTTATTTTAGCATATCAGCATGAAGGTGAAAAAATCTCTGTCTAGGAGCTGATAAAAATTTCTTGCATAAATTCCAGAACATGGGCAGATTCACCGAGATAAGAGGCAAAGGGAATCAACATTCATTACCAGTTCAGAAGAAAACATAAAAAAATAGCAGACCTTGAGCATAGAGTGTGGCTCAGCAAATTCTAGACTAATCTTTCTATCTGCTATTTAGATGGCGATATGAGCATATCATGAGCGTGAAACATAAATAAAAACGGAGATGAGAGGCACTTATTGAGTAATGTGGCAGCTTTAGAATTCCGTAAGGCCCCCTTCAAACACCAAGACACAGCACACAGTCCATTTCCAAAAAAACTCCCGCAGTCTTTGATTAAGGAATCGTACTAGATGTACACAACCAATCTCTATCGGAGTTTATCGACCAATTCTTACTTGTTTCTCCCGCCTTAAGACTGACTATGGGGTGGTTTATATAGTGAAAGATTTACAGCCTTCCCTTGAACAGGTGTCATAGGGAAAATATCAAACAAATATCTCTAGATCATATCTGGAAAAATATCTATGAATTAAATGTCTTTAACTCATTGCTGGGCTGGGAATTAATACATAATTATCTAAACAGAACTGCGCCGAGGCAGCTGGCAACTTAAGTTATATAACTGAGGGTTGCGCTTTGAATACTCTTGTCCGTATCCTTCAGGCGGTTCTGCTGCTTTTATGTGGCTTCGAGATTTTTTAATATGCGCTGGTGAGCTTTGATGGCTCTGAGCTGCTCTATTTCCCTTTGCGCTATCCCTTTGCTGCCATCTAGCTTCGTGTTTTAAAGTCCCCTGCTGATATTCATAACTGATACTCTTTGTCGGTTTGCTGATGTTGCTTCGCTGTCGTATCGGGCATTCACTTTCCTCTCAAAACACTTCAAACTGTTCAATCGCCCCTGTCTTATCTCCTGTGATCATTAATACAACCTCCAGGTGTATTAGATTTGTTTATCTGGCTGTGACACAGCAAGCACCTTCAGATATCTTTAAAAAACAGAGCAGGCGTCCAGGTTGCCCGCTTACACCATCAGTCAAATTTAATTTTTGAGGATTTTATATTCAGATCCTTAGTAGAAGCCATTCGTATTTGTGAAGGTGCACCAGAACCACTCTTATCATACTGGTATCTTATGAATCCATCCACAGGTTCAATAAGTGGCTCCCAAGAACCATCTTTTCGTTATATGATCTTGCCACCAATGACAGATTTAGAGTAGAATTTAAATTGTCAAATATTCCATGTAAACTGAGCGTTATCCCAGTTAAAGAAACATTCAACAATGGAGCCATCAAGCCTCCAAGTCATCAAACAGAGTCACAGGTGGCGACTCATTGTTTTTTAGAAGACAACTGCGCATTTTTCGGCTGAGTATTGCCACTGTGTGTGCGCATTTTTCAGCTGAGTCTTGCCACTGTATGTGCGCATTTTTCAGCTGAGTATTACCACTGTGTGTGCGCATTTTTTAGCTAAGTCTTGCCACTGTATGTGCGCATTTTTCAGTTGAGTATTGCCACTGTATGTGCGCATTTTTCAGCTGAGTCTTGCCACTGTATGTGCGCATTTTTCAGCTAAGTCTTGCCACTGTATGTGCGCATTTTTCAGCTGAGTATTGCCACTGTATGTGCGCATTTTTCAGCTGAGTCTTGCCACTGTATGTGCGCATTTTTCAGCTGAGTATTGCCACTGTATGTGCGCATTTTTCAGCTGAGTCTTGCCACTGTATGTGCGCATTTTTCAGCTGAGTATTGCCACTGTATGTGCGCATTTTTTAGCTAAGTATTCCTACTGTCCAAGCGCACTGTTCATCCAATGGATTACTGGTTAATCCTTTGACGATGCAAGGTTTATATCTGAACTTTCTCAATACTAGCAACATTACTCTGCCCCTCAGTTCTAGGAATACAAACCACATTTCTTGCAATCTCATCTACATGGAATAAAATAGAAGTTGACCCTATAAAGCATGTTCCTTTGGAAACACTTGAAAACTTCTCAAAATTAGACACTAGAGACTGATTCACTCCTCCAAATGCGCAACAACATGTTCCAAACCATTTATCAGCACTGTTACGCCAGTTGACATATGGTAATTCCTTTAAAGGATCTGAAAACATCATTGGGTCCACCAATAGCTTCACTTGTTGATATATGGCATTTTGAATAACTGGATGCTTTCACTAGCTGAGCAAGGTTTGCCTTTAACATCAGGATATAAACCAATCAAGGATAAACATGAAGAACACCGTACCGCAACCCATTCTATAGTATCTGAAACATCAGGAGGTCCCATTATAAATCCATTTCCAAGATAAAAGCTTCCTATAGTTGTCCCATCTTTCTGAGGTTCTGAAGTGACTCGAAGCTGCTGAAGAGGTACATTCTCTGAATTGTTATTGCCACAAAAATGTAGAGCATTCTTGATTCCATATGAATTAAAGATGTCATGAGAACTTGGCAGCAAGTCAGAAACAACAGCAAGATAATCCTTCCTGTCATTCTGTATGGGTTTTCCCAGTGTTGGAATTCTATGAAATTGCTTCTCTAAAGGTTGAAAAGTTGCCTCAGCAACACTTTCTGACAAACTTGTCTCAATAGGACAGCGACCAGAAGAATCAGAAGCTGGAATATCCATTTTATTTTTCTTCGCAGATGCCATAGTTTCCAATTCCTGATCACAGATGGCATTAGCAATTTCTGTCTTAGTTAGCCCAAGCAAAGAGCCTGAAACATGGACATGGTTATTCTTATAATCTTCTTTCTTCTCTAATTTAGCTATGCCATTACCCCCAACGTCATGCAAATTGCCAACATTTCTTATAGCATTGTGACTTGAAAGACATTCCCACTCCTATTTCCACCCTCTTTGATGCCTTTAGAGGTTCTTTGATCTTTAGTTGAAGCAGCTGGCCTAGAAGAAATAAGAAATGGTGGTTATTTGACCAAGTGCTGAGATGACACAAGAGCAATCTTTTGTGTGCTATTTTTTAGCCAACTCTTGTTTGACTAATAAGACCTTGTTTGACCAATACTTTCTGTTGCAATTCTGCCATATCTCTGTCTCGGTCATCTAATTTTGAATCTGCAAGTTCCAATTTAGTGCATGCCTGCTGAAGAGCCAAATTGTTATTTTCATTCTCCTCCATAAGCCTTGAAATTTTGTCTTCATGCGCTTTGATGGAATTGACTATGGGACTTTTCTCTGCTGAGAGCACTTCATTTGTCTTTTGAGCTCCTCTATCTTTCTATCCCTGACTTTTATAACATCGAGAAGAGCTGCTTTGATTTAGCATCATCTCTTTCACAACCATTGAAAACAGAACTAAAGGTTAATAGTCCCTTGTAGTAGTAGCAGCAAATGCTGAGATAGTTATGGTTATATTTCAACCAATGGAGGGGATATGTATTTAGGGGGATCTCGTATATATTTTTAGTATGGGGAGGGAAGAATAACTGGGATTTAGATAATAAGTTAGAAGTTAATATGTAATCTGATCAGAGAGCGCTAAGGATAGGAATCTTAGGCTTTTGAAGGGGAAACAGGACTTTTTAAGCGGATTAGGGGAAGTTAGCGAGTGTTTTGATGGAAAAAGGGAAATTCAGACATGCCTCGATTGAGCTCCTCCAAATTGAAACTGCCTTATGCTTGAGATGCGAACGGATATCACGCTTGAGAACATAAAATGAAACGGATCCCAAGCCATGATTCTGCCACCACAATGCTACCTACCCGGCCTACTCTCTAACATTTTTTTCTTCTTTTGTTTGGTTGCCCGTTGAACTAGCGTATACCCAGCTTCAACCTTTCTTTTCAGCTATCCTCCTATCTTAATCGACCCTTGTCTCTTCCGGGGGCTCAGATAGCTGAGAGCGCCCTGGTTTCTCTACCATTTTACCATCCGCCAAGTTTTAAGCTTGTGGTTGGCCAGATATTCTCTCTTATATTCTAACGCAGAGCAATTGCAAACCCAGGGAAGCCAAGTTTAAACTGTTTGGCCTTCCCTTGACTGAACAGCTCTTCAACATTTGAATGACTTATCTAAATGAAACTCTCTGGAAATATGGAACCTTTGCAGTAATAAAAAGATGACATATTTGGCATGCAAACCGTCAATCATGAAATATGAACCCCTATTGCAATAGGAGGCTAACAGTGGCTCCACTTGGGGATGGACTTTTCTTGTGAAAAGCCAAGAACAACAGGTCAGACTGCCTTGATCATCTATTGTCGCTGTAGACTGCAACACTCCTTGGTTGGCATAGGCAGACCTTTGGATGAATCTGGGTTCAGGATCAATGTTTCTATTATTAAGATGTTTCCTGCATCTGAATTAACCTTTCCTAGCTCTGTGTCATACATAGCTGAACGAGGAAACTTTACAAACAATGGGGTAAAACCAGCAATATGGAATGCTATACCTAACTCATGAGCAGAATCAATCTCTAAAACTGACACAGCATCTCCCTCTGTTGAGACCTCTTACTGTTAATGCAACTTTCTGTTTTATCCAAGGCCATAAAAGTTGTAGAATCAAAACAGTCTACCCAATTCTTTACCATTATATCTATTGCTCGAAAAGCATCTGATTTCATGAGTGCCACAAGAGCATGGCGAGTTCCTCCATAAAGAGACACAATAGAAACAAGTTGTGCTGCAGTTTTCTTTGCAGAGCACTTCACTGCAACAGTTAATCAGCCTTCCATTGTTGCCGAACCATCAATACGGACTACTTTTCCATTCCTTAACACAAGACAAAGCAAACTGTTAGCGTTCCCTTCTTTGTCCAGCCAGTTCAAAATTTGGACCAAGTGTAGGCACAAAAATTTGATCCCAATGTGACCACTCCTCCAGATCTAATAGCATAGGTGCTTTTAGTAGGCACTTCAAAGCATCAACACTAGTCATGTGATCAAATGCTCCAGCTATTTGTACAGGCTCAGATATCCACTTTTCAGAAATAGCTGAACTCGGACTTGAATGGTCACTTTTGCTGTTTCTTGCCAGCAATGCAGCCGAATACCTTGTCTTCTTTTGTTCAGAATAATTTTAGAGTTTCTTAATATAATTCAAGACTTCCTCAAAAGAATAACTATCTGGTAGCTCAAATCTGATCAAAGGAAACTGCTTATACAAAAGAGTATTGACTTCTTCTCTAGTGAGCAATACATTTTCACCATTTTCTGATGTAGCTTGTGACAAAAATTCCAACAGTTGGTTCTTTGCAATAGAAGCTGTTAATGATAAGTTTTCACGATTATGCACAACCAGTTTTTTAATTATTTTGTCAGGAAACTGAGAAATGTGATCTTTTAAAATCTAAAAAGTCACCAAAGCCTAAGACTGTAAAATCCCTAATTGAAAATTGTTTCATAAGCCATTTTTCACAGTCCCATTTTCATTGACATCACCTTGCTTTGAACATGCACTCAGATTTGCTCCACTCAGAAAGGAGACTAAGGGCATCCTTAACAAGAATCTGTGTCCTGAATCCAATGTCTGCCACAAAATTTCTACTATGAACTTGAGGCGTTGCATAAGGAGCATTAGAACCCAGGATAGACCTGACCTCATCACAATCAAAGAATAGGTCAGATGGAATATAAAGCTTCCCATCAAGTCTTGATTTTACCCAGCAATATTCACGAATATTTAAAACACATGAAGACTCTGTGCACTTTCCTTCCTTCACACCAGGATTACCACAAAAGTAAGTAGCTTTTTTGGCACCATATAAGTCATCCCACACACTATCAAGCACTTCAAGGAAATGTGAACATTGGTCTACATATGTGCTTGAACTTGACAAGACTATTAGTATATCTATTAACTTAGGAGATTCCCAATCCTTTGCAGTCCAGCACATTGAATTTGCATTCCCTTCCCATGCCAAGTGTTTCCATATACTACAAGATCGATCTTGCAGTTTCTTCTCAATATTAACTACTTGCATAAGATCAGTGACACCAAGTTCTTTGAAAAAAAGTTACGCCACTGTAACACATCCATGAGCTTTCTTCATTAGGAGAAAATTGCAGGTAGACACTATCAATTTCATTCCAGATAACATTTGTGCCAGCAAGAACTTTGCTCATATCAGCTGAATTACCAAATTCCCTGCTAAAGTGAAGTGGTTCAGAACCAACACGTATATATCCGTTGTTTGTTATAATTAAGGCCTTCTTTTGTAGCTCTAGTATTAATTTTGGCCTTTCCAATTGGCATAATGAGCAGTCCGACTACAAATGTATCATGACAAAGGCCATATATTCAGCCAAATTTAACTTATCTTTTACCAGACATTCAGAATTTGTCATTGCCTGTAAAATGCGTTTCATCACAACTTCATGTGCTGACAACTGAGCAACACCAACATGACAAAGCATGTGTACAATCACATCTGAATCACCTCTGCTCACAACATCTCC